>CAUYON010057186.1:0-12467 GCA_963573935.1 Arctocebus calabarensis
AGCCTCCCGAGTAGCTGGGGCTACAGGCGCCCGCCACAGCGCCCGGCTATTTTTTTGTTTTGCAGTTCGGCCGAGGCCGGGCTTGAACCCGCCACCTTCGGTATATGGGGCTGGCACCCTACTCGCTGAGCCACAGGAGCCGCCCCACTACAGCAATTTTTAATGATTTAAAAGCATCGAGAATGTGCTCATTCAGATGTATGCATGGAAAATGTTCCTCCATGCTATCTTTTATTTCATCTGTTGCTTCATAATGGCCTCGTGTTTTCTCCGCAGGCCTGCCCTTTAAAAAGTACTCTGACCCTCTTGCTCACCCATATGGTAGTGGGCTGTGCTGTTGTGAAGAAGTCGGGTTCATTCCTCCGTGGTCTTCTGCAGCAGTGTGGGGAGGGAGGGAGCACGCCCTGATCACCTGTCATTGCCTGCTGGGTGCTCAACCTACACATCGCCTTATCCTTAGACAAGGAAACAGACCCACCCCATCCAACAGATTAGCCGCTGGCTTTGTGTGGCTAGTTACATTTAAATTCATTAAAATAGGCTCAGCGCCTGTGGCTCAACTACGGGTGTCAAGCCTCAATATTATTTTTGAACAATGGAGCAGAAAACATCCTAGAACTAGCATGTCTGAGACAAAATTTATTTTAATGAATTTATTTATTTATTTTTTTGAGAAAGAGCATCAAACTGTCACCCTGGATAGAGGGCAATGGCATCATAGCTCACAGCAACTTCTAATTCCTGGGCTCAAGCGAGTCTCATGCCTCTGCCTCCCAAGTAGCTGGGACTACAGGCGCCCGTCACAACGCCCGGCCGTTTTTTTTTTTTTTTTGGTTGCAGCCAACGTTGTTTGGTGGGTCCAGGCGGGATTCGAACCCCCCAGCTCAGGTGTACCTGGCTGGCGCCTTAGCCCGTTGAGCCACAGGTGCCGAGCCAATACAAGAGATTTTGTTGCAATTTTAAATAAGGTAGTCTGCAGATGGAGGAACCAGTGCAAATGTATGAAAGCAAAAGTGTGCCTGATGCTTTTGAGGGAAAGCAGGAGGCCAGGGGGTCTTGGCTGGAGTAGAGTACTCAGGGGACATTAGTGGGAGATGAAGTCGTGGTGGTGGGGAAGGAGGCAGATCACTTGTGGCTTTGTAAGGACTCAGGACTCTGACTTTGAATGAGACGGGAAGCAGTGAGGGTTTTCAGCTGAAGGGGCACAATCAGGCTTATATTTTAATGGGGTTGTTCTCGCTTTCATATTGAGAATAGGTTGTATGGCGTAGAGGGAGAAGTGCTTCAGTCGCTATTGTGGTGACCCAGGAACAGGACAATGGTCATTTGGGCCTGTTGCAACTGGGATGATGAAAGATGTAGTCAGATTCTGGACCTATGTGTTTGAAGATGGAACCAGCAAAAGCTCCCGGTGGATTGACTATGAGGTATAAGAAATGGGAAAAGGATGACTCCAAGATTTTTGGCCTAAGTGACTTGAGTTTCCATCAGCTACAAATAGAGCAGATTTGATATATCTTAGGGGGGGACAAACTGTAGAAGTTCAATTTTTGTTGATATGCCTAAGAGACATGTAAATGGAGCTGTCAAGTGGGCAAATAAATATGTGGATCTGGTGTTCAGGAGTAATGGCTGGTCTGGAGGTATATAAATTTGGGGGTGAGGAGGGAACCAGTAGGAGAAATGGAGGGAGCAGTGAAGGATGAAGGGGGAATCAAGGGAAGAGAGTTTCCTTCCTTCTGTTCCTTTTTTTTTTTTTTTGAGACAGAGCCTCAAGCTGTCATCCTGGATAGAGTGCTGTGCATCACAGCTCACAGCAACCTCCAATTCCTGGGCTCAAGCGAGTCTCCTGCCTCTGCCTCCCAAGTGGCTGGGACTACAGGTGCCCGCCACCCCAGCCATTTTTTTTGGTTGCAGCTGTCAGTGTTGTTTGGCGGGCCCGGGCTGGATTCGAACCCGCCAGCTCAGGTGTACATGGCTGGCGCCTTAGCCTGTTGAGCCACAGGCGCTGAGACCCTTCTGTTCCTTTATCCTCTTCTTTCACTTCAAAGCCTGAAGCAGCAGTTGTTGGAGAGGAGCTGGAGGTACAGCAAGGCTGTAGAATCACCCAGTTCTCATTCAAATACCTGGCAGCTAAAGGTGCTTAGTAAGATGAATGAATTTGTGAATTCTGATTTCTGGGGTTTTTTAGTTTTTGTTTTTTTTTTAATTGTTGGGGATTCATTGAGGGTACAAGAAACCAGGTTATACTGATTTTTTTTTAGTTTTTAAGAGCCTTCTGTCAGTGAGGGAAAATGATAATACCAGATGTTATGGGCAGAATGATGTTTCCCCCCTAATATGTAGGAGCCTAATCCTGACACTTTCCAATGTGACTGTCTTTGAGATAGGGCCTGTGATGAGGTGCTTAAATTAAAATGAGGTTATTATGTTGAGCCCTAAATCAATATGACTGTTGTTCCTCTAAAAAGAGGTCATTAGGACACAGACATGCAGAGAGGAAAGATAATGTGACGATGCAGGGAAAAGACACCCATCATTAAGACAAGGAGAAAGGCCTTAGAAGAAACCAGCGCTGCTAAAACCTTAATCTTGGACTTCCAGCCTACAGAATTGCAAGGAAATAAATTTCCTTTGTTTAAGATACTGTGGTGTTTGTTACGGCAGCCTACGCATACTAATACATCAGTAAAGAGACTTGAGATCTCAGCCTCTCCCTACCCACTTGTGATGTGTGTAGCCTCAATGAGGATTGACTCCTAGAGGAAAAGAAAAGTTAAATACTTAGCTTTGCTTGCTAAAGTACAGTCTTTAGAACTCAGGATAGGGAGATTTATCTTAAAGCAATGCCTTTGACTTTTAAGATCTGGTTCTCCTGGAAATCAGAAGGCTGAGCCCTGGTCCCATGAACAACAACCTGAGAAGGTAGACAAAGACTATCCCACTCCTGCGGTCTGAATAAAGTCTGGCAGAGCAAGGGAACTGCAGAGAGAGAAAGAGAGTTTAATTCTCAAGAGTTCCCGACAGGACCTCATGTCACGGATAGTTGGGGCATGTGAAAGCAGAGGGGACTTATGCTTGATTCCAGGTAAATCCAGGGTAACAGGTGCAACCGTCTGGGAAAGGTGGCCCTGCATTAGCAGGGGCTGGCAACAGAAAAGTGAAAGGAAGCCCGTGTGCCCTGGTGTGGTCCGGCTCCTGAAAAATCTCCATACCCCTGTAGGACACATAGTAGGGTAGAATAAAGCAACAAGCCTGACAGGTCTAGCCATAAATGTAGAGGACAGACTTGAAACTGGATATGGAGACGTGGATGTCAGCAGCAAATGCCAGAATCTGCACTGGAAGCCAAACCAAGTGTGAGAAACGGGATTCTTTCCCCCCACCCCCCCAACTGGGGCCAGAATGCCTTCACCCTTACCTGTCTCAAGCACAGATGCTACTGTGAAGAGAATGGGGGGAGAGGAAAAGCCTGAATTGACCAACAACACGCTGATGTGATGGAGCCAAGCTGAACTGGCAAGATAAAGAGTTCTACCATTAGGGATGATGGCAACTGAAGAAAGAAATTAAGTGCAGCCATTAAAAAATAATGCTAGAGGGGATGGGGGGGAATGGAGAGTATTAATAGATACAGAGTTTTACAAAATGAAAAATGCTTTGGAGATGGGTAGTGATGATGGAGATGGGTTGTACAACAGTATAAGTGTATTTAATACCACTGAACTGTGCCCTTAAATATGATCCAGATGGTAAATTTTATTACGTGTATTTTTTTTTTTCCGAGGCAGAGTCTCACTATGTCACCCTCAGTAGAGTGCTGTAGCGTCACAGCTCACAGCAACCTCAAACTCTTGGGTTTAAACGATTCTCTTGCCTCAGCCTCCCAAGTAGCTGGGACTATAGGCACCCACCACAACACCTGACTATTTTTTGTTGTAGTTGTCATTGCTGTTAACCTGGCCAGGTTCAAACCCACCAGCCTCAGTGTACGTGGCTGGCGCTATGACCACTGTGCTACAGGCACTGAGCCTGTTACGTATATATATATGTATATATATATATATATTTTTTTTTTTTTTTTTTTTTTGAGACAGAGCCTCAAGCTGCCACCCTGGGTAGAGTGCCATGGCATTACAGCTCACAGCAACCTCCAATTCCTGGGCTCAAGCAAGTCTCCTGCCTCCGCCTCCCAAGTAACTGGGACCACAGGTGCCCGCCACAACGCCTGGCCATTTTTTGGTTGCAGCCGTCATTGTTGTTTGGTGGGCCCAGGCTGGATTTGAACCCGCCAACTCAGGTGTACGTGGCTGGCGCCTTAGCCCGTTGAGTCACAGGTGCCGAGCCCTGTTACGTATATTTTACCACAACTTTAAAAACTGGGGGAAAAAACGCTATAAGGTTTGCCTGCCTGAGGTCGTGGTTTAGGAAATTCATACCCATGACAACATGTAAGAGCTAAAGTGGAGATCTCAGGTTAAGAGAGGGTGAGTGGGGGAGCTGAAGGGATTGTTCAGGTAGGGCCAAGAGCACCAGCAGATAAAAGTGGGAAGGCGTGGATGCCAATGCGTGCTTGGTGGGCAACATTGTGGGCAACACCTCAAAATCGTTTACATGCACATCATCTTTAACATCCTCCAATCACATCTCCCAGCCCTAAGGAATTATCCGATGGTTGGTGTTCATGGATGTCTCTTAAGCAAACCCTCCCACAAAATTCAAGAAAGAAAATGTCAGGTAAGATAATTTTATTAGGGTTATGTAGAACCCAATTGGATTCTACCTGAAGCATTAGCAGGCAATTGTAGTAAATATTTTTTAAACTATCTCTAGTGCTGGCCACAAGAACTATTCTGCTTCTTTAGAAGCGCTGCTTTTTATTGTGGCTTATGGTGCCAGAGTGCTAGTTTTCATGAAGAAACTACCATGCCTTATAGCTTTTGCCTGGAATCAACAGAGCCCTGTAACTACTTCAGTTAAACATCCCTTTAGATGCCGATCCAAGAAGAGAATGCCCATTATAGCACGCAACTGTCTATGCCAGTGGTTCTCAACCCATGGGTCGTGACCCCTTTGTAACAATGAAAATACATCGCAGCATTAGGAAGGTTGAGAACCACTGGTCTATGCCCTCAGAATGCTATTCCTGCATAGTCAGATAGTGACCATGCACATTCTCTGGGATTAATGAAAGCTTGGAAAGCTGAGAGGGCTGCCTGGGTGCTGGCTGGCCGGCTGGCCCGCCCTGCAGCCTGCTCCACCCTGGAGCTCTGCACGTCTCCGCCTGCCTTTGCTGGTGTAGCTCCAGACTTCTTACATCTTGGAGAGCTTGATGTCATAGGTGACCATGTTGAAGTTGTCCCAGGCAAAGAGCCTCTTCTCCAGGGGGTTGTAGTCGATCATGCTGCTATACTTGTAGCGGTTCTTGAAGGGGATGGTCAGGGTCTTGCTGCTGCCTGTGCCTGTGTCATAAGCGAAGTTCACAGTTGCGTCAGCCAAGGAGTAGCTGCTGACGGTGTACAGGGTGCCACAGATGAGGAAGGCATTGGCTACTGACTGCTTCCTGATGTTAGTCTCCCAGGTGTGTTCAAGTTCCAGATTCTCTGGGTTCAGTCTGGAGAGGACGATGGCGCCTTTGGCCGCCTCGGTACTGTAGATGACCCAGAGGCCAGCCTCGTCCACCGCCAAGTCGATGTCTGTGTAGCCACCCCAAGAGTAGGGGAACTGCCCGTGGAAGCCGGCTCCAGGGATCTCCTTCTCCGCCTTCACCGCCTCGGTGTTCAGCTCGTACCTCACCACGGTTCTGGAGTTGGCCCCCTGGAAGTAGAGGCTCCCTCCATAGACCACAGCTCCCGTGCTCTCCAGCGGCCTGGGCAGCACGTGCACCTTGGAGGGGTAGCCCTGCGTGAACCGGCTCCTGAGGTCATACTCAAACACCTGGCGCACGTCTGTGCCCACCGTGTCAATCCTCCACGTGGTCTCCCGGGTGTAGGGGTGCGTGGGCTTGGGGTCTCTCATCCACACACCATACTTGCCGGTGATTGTTTCTGCTGTCCTCAGAGTCAGGGGCTCTCCTACCCAGGTGAGTTCTCCGCATCCTAGTGAATTCGGGAAAACGAAATACCACTTACCCGTAGTCTTCCCAGATACAATGCGCCTGTGCACCCACAGGCACGGAGACAGACCGTTGGGTTTAAAGCCAGACTGTGCCACCCACTGGCTGTGTGACTTGCAGTAAATCACTCAGCTCCGCACGTCTCAGTTTTCTCATGGGTAAAGGGGGATACTAACAATGTTGGGGGGCCGCTGTAAGTTTCATAATTTATACTTAATTATACACATTAAGTGCTTAATGTGCACATTTACACTTAATTATCTAATTATACACATTAGATGCTTGGTACAGATGAAAGGTGATGTGTTCAGTCTGTGATTTGAACTGAACTTCTATTTAGTGTCAGTTGTAAGGGTGGAATTTGCGCAGGGGATTTCAACTGTGTTTGTAATATTTGAAATATTCTATGTAAGCTGGGCAGGGACTCTGGGAGTTCATTATATTACTCTTTACCCTCATGCATGCCTTATTTCATTATTAAAAAAAATAGAAAAATCAACTCATTGTAACAACAATTTACATATGACAAAGTTTTTCTTTCTTTTTTTTTAAATTTCTTTTATTTTTTTATATTTATATTTTTATTTATTTATTTATTTATTTATTTATTTTTGAGACAGAGCCTCAAGCTGTCACGTGGTTGAGCCACAGGCGCTGAGCCATGACAAAGTTTTTCAAGCCCTAACTGATGGGTCAGATATTTCATTTTAAGGCAATAAAGCCTGGTTATGTTTTTGTTTTTGTTTTTTGAGGCAGAGCCTCAAGCTGTCACCCTGGATAGAGCTGTGGCTTCATAGCTCACAGCAACCTCTAATTCCTGGGCTCAAGCGAGTCTCTTGCCTCTGCCTCCCAAGTAGCTGGGACTACAGGCGCCCGCCACAATGCCTGGCCATTTTTTGGTTACAGCCATCATTGTTGTTTGGCAGGCCAGGGCTGGATTCGAACCCGCCAGCTCAGGTATACGTGGCTGGCGCCTTAGCCCGTTGATCGAAAGGCGCCGAGCTAATGTTTTTTTTTTTTTTTTTTTTGAGACAGAGCCTCAAGCTGTCACCCTGGACAGAGTGCCATGGCATCACAGCTCACAGCAATCTCCAGCTCTTGGGCTTAGGTGATTCTCTTGCCTCAGCCTCCCAAGTAGCTGGGACCACAGGCACCCGTCACAACACCTGGCTATTTTTTTGTTGCAGTTTGGCCGGGACGGGATTGAACCGCCACCCTCAGTATATGGGGCTGGCCCTGGCTATTTTTTTGTTGCAGTCGTCATTGTTGTTTAGCTGGCCTGGGTCGGGTTCGAACCACCAGCTTCGGTGTATGTGGCCAGCACCATAATCAGTGGGCACTGAGCCAGATTGTACTTTTCCTAAGTGGTCAAAGTTGAGAAAATATATCTTTAGTGACAGATCATGTGCTGAGATGATGCGTGGTGTACACCTGTCGCTAAGATAAAGCAATGAAGGAACTACTGAAAAAGGTAGTTTCTCACATAGAGTTAATTCTCTGACAATCAAGTGGGTGAGACAAGCACATCTCTCAGCTCCCCCTGGTCAGCCCAGCCCAGCCTCCCATCTATGGGTGAGAGGATGGACAGCTGTGCTGGGGACCGGCTGATGCCTGCAGACCTGCCCTGGCCTTCTCGTCCCCTCAGCTCCCCTGCCTCTGCTCCCAAGGAAGCTGTAGTTTCCCCTCCTGGGTGGGCGTTTACTTTATGCCGACTCCAAGCCTAGAACTCAATGTGGATAATGACTCCCTGGGCACACAAGGGCAGAAGGCTCACCGCTTACCATCCTCGCCCTCTTCAGCCCGGGGAAGGCCAGATGGACTCTCCTTCAAGATGCGGGAAGCAGGGACCTCAGTTAACTCTGACTTCAGTTCCTGGAAGGCCAAAGTGTCCAAGTTCCATTTAGAAACTGTATTAAAAGAAAGACAAAATTGTACCGTGAGAAAAAAACGGCCCACGGCTTGACTGTGTTGTGAACGGCATGGAAACAGGCTCCCAGAGGGCTAAGATTTGAGATGTGCCTTAAGACCAGGGTGGGAGGAGGGTGGAGGACAGGAAGCGGAAAGAAAACACCATTAGACTGGCATCTTTTTAGATGCCCAAATTTCACCGTTAAAAACTTAGTGCGTAGGGCGGCACTTGTGGCTCAAAGGAGTAGGGTGCCGGCCCCATATGCCCGAGGTGGTGGGTTCAAACCCAGCCCCGGCCAAAAACTGCAAAAAAAAAAAAGAAAACTTAGTGTGTAAATTGAAGTTTTGTCCTAAGGTGCAAATATCCCTGTAAGAAGTCGCACACACATACTAAGCTTTACACATTGTCAATTCCTCTCCATTTTGCATAAGGAAGATGGGAGCGTGTGCAGGGTCCCCCCCACCCCCCCCCCGGAACTTAGGGTGTGGGCGATGCTGGCGAGGCGGGAGTGTTCACAGCTGCCACACATCTCCACATTGGCTTAGGACTCCGGTTTTCCGGCAGGTGTTGAATACGAAGATGAAGCGATAGCCACAAAGAACAGGCTTGGTCATTTTTCAAATGCAGGTTTGATTTTTCAGGTATGGCGAAGCAAACAGCTCAGGAAACGACTGCCTTTGGAAAGATAGTCTTGAGGCAAAACTACAGAAACAGTAAAAGATAGCAATTGCTGGGACAGGGAAGGGATGAACAGGCAGAGCCGAGAGGATTTTCAGGGCAGCAAAAATACTCTGGTGCTCTAATGGAGAATACACATCGCGATGGCCTTGTCCAAACCCCTAGAATGAATGACAGCAAGAGTGACCTCGATTGTCATCTAATGTACTCCAAGTGATTATGATGTGTCAAAGCAGGTTCATTGACTGTGACAAGCTCCCTGTTCCGGCAGGGGATGTCGGTCACTGGGGAGGCTGTGTGCAGGGGTCAGGGTATACGGGAAATCGCTGTGCCTTCCTCAATTTTGCTGTGAACCTGAAACTGCTGTAAAAAAAAAAGTCTTAAAAAATATTTGGGCAGCGCCTGTGGCTCAGAGGAGTAGGGCGTTGGCCCCATATGCTGGAGGTGGCGGGTTCAAACCCAGCCCTGGCCAAAAACTGCAAAACAAACAAACAAAATATATATATATAGCTGCTTGTGCTTATAGATTGCAAGAGGAGGCGGGTGCACCAAGCCCCAGGGCCCACGTGGGAAATACGAGGGGTGAGGAGCAGGAGAAGATGTGGCTTTATCCTTCCCTCAGGATGGTGCCGGGGAGGCAGGGAAGCAGGCTTGGGGTTGGTGAGTTTGAAGAACTTAGCAGGCTCCAGGCAGAGAAGTTGTCTCTGGTACCTAACATGATTAGGCCAGGAGGATACTGACCTTGAGTTTGAGAGCTGGAGAGAGGAGGTGGGACTGTGGGCTCTGGATTGGTTGGATTGCAGAGGAAAGGGACACTCTCAGGTGAGTCCTGTGCTATCTGCAGGAATTGGCCTGCTCTGGGAGGGACAGGCCTTCCAGTGTCACCAAAGCCCACATGGTAAAGCATCAGAATAAAAAGACATGCTGGGCATACCTGCCCTTTCTCCCGCTGAACCTTCCCTCAAGTGACTTGCTCCCAGATCAAACTTTTCGGGTATCCAGGACAATGGGAGAAAAGCCTGTGCCTCACCTGAGGCTGGGCTCCCACCCAACTGAGAAGGTCAGAAGGACGTTTTCTGCCTTTTACCATTTGTTTGCTCAACTCTCTATTTATGAGACAGAGTCTCGCTTGCTCGTCCTGGTAGAGTGCTCTAGTTTCATCATAGCTCGCAGCAATCTCAAACTCTTGGGCTCAAGAGCTCTTCTTGTTTCAGCCTCCCAAGTAGCTGGGACTACAGGCACCTGGCACCAGGTCTGTTCCTCTACTTTTAGTAGAGTTGAGATCTCGCCCTTCTCAGGCTGGTCTCGAACTCCTGAGCTCAGGCAATCCACTCTCCTCTTCTTCCCAGAATGCTAGGATTACAGGCATGAGCCACCATGTCCAGCCAACTCTCTTAAATTTAGATTTTGGGTACAGGGGATTACAGTGAAACTTTTTCTTTTCTTTTCCTTTTTTTTTTTTTGAGACAGAATATCACTATGTCACCCTCGGTAGAGTGCTGTAGCGTCACAGCTCACAGCAACGTCAAACTCTTGGGCTACTGGCTACCAGCTATTTTTTTGTTGCAGTTGTCATTGTTGTTTAGCTGGCCCAGGTTGGGTTTGAACCTGCCAGCCTTGGTGTATGTGGCTGGTGCCCTAACCACTGCTACCAGCACCAACCCTACAGTGAAACTCTTAACCCTTCTGTGTACACCGTATCCCATCAATCTTAAGCCACACATTCTTCCTTGCATGTACCCGTCTGTAATCAGGGTGCCCTCTTAGAGTTTCTGGGTTTAACTTTGAAGAACTATAGCATTATGATGAGCTACAGCTGGCCAGCTGTCATCCTCCCGAGCTCTGCCTTTGAGTGGCTGTTGCTGTTCAACTAGCTCTGTAAGAGTGGGACTGCCCTTGCCTGGGATATCCCTTAGTCCAGAGTGGGCCATGCAAGCTGTTAAGAACCATAAGCCTAAGGCAGAGCCAACCGAGGGAATTCTTTTTTTTTTTTTTTTTGAGACAGAGTCTCAAGCTGTCACCCTGGATAGAGCGCAGTGACATCACAGCTCACAGCAACCTCCAATTCCTGGGCTCAAGTGAGTCTCTTGCCTCTGCCTCCCAAGTAGCTGGGACAACAGGTGCCAGCCACAACGCCCAGCCACTTTTTGGTTGCAGCCGTCATTGTTGTTTGTCGGCCTGGGCTGGATTTGAACCCGCCAGCTCAGGTGTTCGTGGCCCATTGAGCCACAGGCGCCGAGCCATCCGAGGGCCTTCTTTATATGCATCCTGTGGGATTCACCCAGCCATTTGGTCAGTATCACTGGCGGCCCTGCTGAGTGCAAGGCTGTGCTAGGTACTGTAGACAGAGGGTAAGTAAGATACAGTTGGTCCACACCTTTGAGGAATTCAATTCAGCAAAGTCCTCTTAGCTAAGGAATAACCCGGGTTCATTCCAGGATGCTCTGTGAGCCAGAGTCTCTTAGATAATCCCAGTGGCTCCTGAAGAGTCCAGGAAAGTTTGTTTGATTCTCTGACCAGGGTACTCCGGATAGAGACTGATCCTCTAGGTCAGAAAGAGGTTCTTAAGCCACCCTGGCACCTGCACCAGCTGTTTCCATTTTTCCCAGTACAGTGACCACACACCTGTGACAGGGAATCAGTGCTGCCCCCTGGATGGTGTGGAAGAGGGACGGGGTGTCCTAGGTTCCCTATTCCTCTGCAGGGAGTGGAGAAGCAGGTTTCTCTTTTCTTCCGTAAGAGAAACCCTCTTCCTATATTAGAGATGGCACAGGCATTTGCACCCACCCTCTGTCTTTGCCTTTCCCATTGCCACACTTTTGCTCTAGGGCCTAAAACTCAGTGATGGGTCCCTGGATTCCTGACTGTCAGGAGCAACCCACCACCAACAACAACTTACTGCACTAGGCGGAGGCTCCTCCAATGTGGCAAACCCTTGCTGGGTAACTTCTTGAAATCAGCTCATTAAGCAAATTCTTTCTTTCTTTCTTTTTTTTTTTTGTAGAGACAGAGTCTCACTTTATCACCCTTGGTGGAGTACCATGGAGTCACACAGCTCATAGCAACCTCCAACTCCTTGGTTTAGGTGATTCTCCTGCCTCTGTCTCCCAAGTAGCTGGGAATACAGGTACCCGCCACAACGCCCAGCTATTTTTTTGTTGCAGTTTGGCTGGGGCTGGGTTTGAATCCACCACTCTCAGGATATGGGGCCAGCACCCTACCCAATGAACCACAGGCACCGCCCTCATTAAGCAAATTCCTTGAGTTTAGCTGCTTTTCTCCCATTTGTACTTTTTTTTTTTTTTTTTTTGGCTTTCAATCTTCTTAGTTTGAAGTTTTTTGTTGTTGTTGTTCCTTTTTTTCTTTACTTTATTTATTCATTTACTTTTAACAAGTGAACAGTTTATTAAGAATTAAACAAAGGTATGATGTGATACAGTACGAGCAAGACACTCAAGATAGGTATAATAGTACTACTCACACAAAAACTTAAATTTCACCTCAAAAAAAAAAAAGACAAAAGAGAAAGCAGTTTCACTGTTAATAAAATAAGATATTTCTTTTTCTTTTTGTAGAGACAGTCTCACTTTATCACCCTTGGTAGAGTGTCATGGCGTCACACATCTCACAGCAACCTCCAACTCCTGGGCTTAGGCGATTCTCTTGCCTCAGCCTCCCGAGTAGCTGGGACTACAGGCGCCCACCACAATGCCTGGCTATTTTTATGTTTTTCAGTTTAGCCGAGGCTGGGTTTGAACCTGCCAC
>CAUYON010057187.1:0-27720 GCA_963573935.1 Arctocebus calabarensis
TAGAGTGCCGTGGCGTCACACTGCTCACAGCAACCTCCAGCTCTTGGGCTTAAGCGATTCTCTTGCCTCAGCCTCCCTAGTAGCTGGGACTACAGGCGCCCGCCACAGCACCCGGCTATTTTTTTTGTTTTGCAGTTCGGCTGAGGCCGGGCTTGAACCCGCCACCTTCGGTATATGGGGCCGCGCCCTGCTCGCTGAGCCACAGGAGCCGCCCGTGATTGGTTCTTTGAAACTGCCTTCTCCGTGGTGTTTATCTAAGAACAGAAGGAATCTTCTGTATTTTTTTTTACAGCTAAATGAACCAACAGTTGGGAATTTGGAGTAGATGATGTTGGAAGTCTCTTCTAGCTTTATAGTTCTATAATTTTTACAATATTTTTACTATCATAAATATATGATTAAGAGATTATATAGCTATTACATCTTTAAAAGTAAAATACTATAACTTTTTTTCCTGTAAAATCCTAGAGCAGGAATGTGGTCCTCCAGTGTAACTTTATTCCTTTGTGAGTTGGGATCATGGATGAATTCATTTTAAAAGTATTCTTCATTTCAAGAACAGGACATACCAGGCTAAGAGTGGCTGGAAACTGTGATGTGAGATACTGGGTGGTGGAACATTGTATTTCTGCTGTCAGAGGCTTGGGCCCCAGCATTGGGCGTTGGGGAGCAACTGAAGAATTCAGAGCATGGCAGCAACAGAGTGATGGGCACCTGAGCAATTTATTCCTGGGAATGTAGTTAAATTCTGCTTTTGCCTTTCTATCTCTAATGAAATCTAGAGAAAATTTTTTCCCACTATGGGGAAGAAACTATGGAGCCTTGTTACGGAGGCCTTGGGAGCCTTCTTACAGGAGTTCATGTTTCTTTTTTAAGGACATAGGTCTCCTACTTTTATTCTTTTCTCTCTCCTACACCTTGCTTTGCTCTCCATAGGACTCCATAGTCGATAAGACGCAGACATACACTGTTCTGCATCAGATGTAGTGAAAAGAAAAAGACTAGCTACCCCCAGGAGTGCGTGTGACATAATTTTATGATTCCAGTTTTTAGCAACCATAGTGGACATGAGGGGCTAAACTATACCACTCACCAGATTGCACAATTTATTAAAATGAAACAAATTTCTATGTGCTTATACTAAACAGAAGATGGGGGCAAGGAAGATGAAACAAGTGGCCTTTCTTTTAAGTTACATTAACTTTGAAATGGGATCAGATTTTTTTTTATTATTCAATCAGACATTATGTGTTTGTGGGTGTGTGTCCCTCTGAGCTGCTGTCCTTTGTTTGGGATGTCTTTTCCCTAGCGAATTGCCTTAGTGGAAGCTTCCAGCAATAAAATGGATAAAAATTGAACACATTCTTCAGGATATTTTTCATTGTTTTTCCTAACATGTTCATATTCTGAGTACCAACAAAAACTCCCTATGAAATTTTAAGACTTTCATACTCCAAGTGGCATCCTTGAATCGTTGCCTTCTATTGTTTGTTTTAGCAGATTTCCAAGGTGACTGGTGAAATTTCCCAAATAATCCAAAGATAGAAAGAGCCTTAATTGTATTCACCGGGCCTCCTCCCTGACCCACACTGGGACTGTCTGCTTCAAACTCATCCCTCTCTCTCTTTTCCTTTATTGTGTTACTCTTAAAAAGTGATTATAATAAATCATTATGATGGGAAGTAAATTAGAAGAGTAGGAAGGTGGCTAGACTAAGAATCAGGGGGTCCTGGATGGCGCCTGTGGCTCAAAGGAGTAGGGCACTGGCCCCAAATGCCAGAGGCGGTCGGTTCAGACCCAGCTCTGGCCAAAAAAGAAAAAGAATCAGGGGACCTTATGTACAGTCTTCATTCCAGAGTTAACTTGCAAGTCATGAAAATGTCTGAGCTCCATTTTTCTCCATATAAAACAGAGGATACTTTTTTTTTCTGTAGGGAAAAGATAGCAAATATTTTGGACTTTGCAGGTAATATAGTCTCCATTACAACTGCTCAGTTCTGCAAAAGCTTCTGTAGTGCCAAAGTAGCCACAGACAATGTGTAAATTAATGGATGTGGCTATGTTCCAATAAAACTTTATTTATAGAACAGGCAGTGGCACTTTGACCTCTAGTTTGCCTGCCACTAGTCTAGAACACCAGAGTAAAAAATACTGTCCGATTTTCCCATCTTTTTTCTATAGGGTTATATGGAGAAAATTAATCACATGCATATGATAGTGAAAGTGCTTTGAAAAATATAAAGGAAGAGATTTCTGTTTCTGGCTAAGATAGGATAATCTGAGGCAAACTCATGATTCCTAGAAGAATAAGAAAGGCCATATGAACTGTAAAAATAATTCTGTGTAAAGGCATCTGAGAAATGTTGAAATAATGAGGACTAGGGAGGCTACAATTCTAGGAGAGGTGACCTGGTGACCTGCAGCTACTTTGTTCTTGGGAGGGTTCTGATTCTGAGTGCTAGCAAGAGACCAGGGATCCAGGCTTTACTGCTGCTTTGGCAAAACGAAGCTACAGAGCTTTTGATAGTCTCATGGGACTGGACTGGAAAGACAAAAGAAAGACAAAATGGGAGACCGAGGGAGCAACAAATACACAGTTGATTTTACCTTCAAGACAATTGCTAAATTATGAAGCTGCATGGAATGGGAAGTTCAAATGAAACACATCATAATCAAACTGTTGAAAATTACAAAGAGAGAACTTAGAAAGAAATAAGAGATAAATGATTAATCATATAAAAGGGAGCTCCTATTACATTATCCGGAAAACAGGAGTGTTCAGCTGTCTTATGGTGCTAGGACTATCAGGATTTGAGTTCACGACCTGCTTTGGGAGGATGGAAGGGCTGGGGGTATGGTAAACACAGCAGACTCTCAGTTGAAAGTCCTAGAAGGCAAAGTCATAGCAGCAGAGGTTAAAACAGGAGTAGCCTGAGTCTTGTAATAGTCCTTAATTGGTTTAAGTGATCGGACCCCCCCCCCAATCCCCAATTCTTGTCTGTCAAGCAGAGATAGGAAAAGGCATCTCTTGAAGAAGATGATTTCATCAGAAATTCCTTTGTTAAGATACATGATGCCTGGTAGTTAATCATAAATGTTTAGGCATGCCAATGTAACCCCCATACACACAATGAGAGAAGAACAAGTAATAGAAACAGACTCACAGGTGATCCAGAATTAACAGAATTGGATTTTACAAAAAGATTTTTCAAAGGGTGGCGCCTGTGGCTCAACGGAGTAGGGCGCCGGTCTCATATGCCGAAGGTGGCGGGTTCAAACCCAGCCCCAGCCAAAAAAAAATTTTTTTTTTCAAAGAACTGTAATTAATTTGTTTAAGAAGTGTTTTTAAGTATAGAAAATAGATGAAAAGGTAGGAAATTTCAACAGAGAATTGGAATCTATGAAGAAAAGTCAAGTGGGCATTCTATTACCAGGAAGAGATATCTGAAATTAAGAACTCAGTAGATAGGGGTTTAATGGAAAATCATATAGCAAAATACAAGACTGGTGATCTGGAAGAAAAGTTCATGGAGACTGTTCAAATAAAGTGCAGGGAGGAACATATAGAAAGGAGCAGAATGGACTAGTGGGACACAATGAAAAGTCTAAGGTATGTATAATTAGATTCTCAGAAGGAGAGGAGAGAGGGAGAGAATGGGCAGAAGCTGTGTTTGAAGAGATAATGGCTAAGAATTTTCTTCAATTTATAAGAACTATCAACCTTTAGATTCAAAAAGTTGTGCAAATTAATTCCAAGCATAATAAATATAAAGAAAAAGCATAGGGAGCCAAATGGATAAACATGTTATTCAAAAACAAACCACTGAGGCTGGGCGCGGTGGCTCATGCCTGTAATCCTAGCACTCTGGGAGGCCCAGGCGGGTGGGTTACTTGAGCTCAGGAGTCGGAGACCAGCCTGAGCAAGAGCTGGACCTGGTCTGTAAAAATAGCTGGGCGTTGTGGTAGCTGCCTGTAGTCCCAGCTACTAGGGAGTCTGAGGCGAGAAAAATCACTTAAGCCCAAGGGTTTGAGGTTGTTGTGAGCTCTGACCCAACAGCACTCTCCTGAGGGTGACAAAGTGAGGCTCTGTCTCATAAATAAATAAATAAAAATAAATGAAAACAAGTCATGTATTGGCATGCTGGATTGCTGTGCCTGGCAGTTGAGACCCGTTGTAGGATGATCCTATATCCTCATGCTTAACAGATTTACTTCCCTGAACCCTTTTCCTCCAGACAGACCGCTTTGCCTCCTGCATTTTCCTGCTTCTCTGCCTTTGTCAGGCTCAATTCCTGACATTAGCCCTTTGTATTTCCTGTCTCCAGGCAGTCTTACCTTTGGCCTTATCATTGTCATTGTTAACGTCATCAAGACACAGTTTAAAGGTCAAACAAGGGCTGCACCCGTGAAGGTGATGTATTTAGTTTCCTAGGGCTGATGTTCTGGGTTACCACAAACATGGTGGATTAAAGCGGCAGATCTGTATCTTCTTACGGTTCTGGAAGCCAGAAGCTTTAAATCAAAATGTCATCAGGGTCATACTTCCTCTGGAAGATCTAGAGGGAAAATCCATTCCTTGCTTCTTCCAGTTTCTGTCTGCTGTCAGCACTTTTTGGCTGATAGCTGCATCTCTCCGTGTTCTACATTCATGTTGCCCCAAACTCTTTCTGCCTGTCTGTTACAAGGATACATGTGATTGCATTTAGGGACCACTGGTATAATCCAGGATAACCCCTTTTCCCAAGAGCCTCAACTTAATCATATCTTTTTTTTGAGACTGAGTCTCACTTTTGTCGCCCTCTGTAGAGTACACTAGCATCAAAGCTCACAGCAACCTCCAGCTCTTGGGCTTAGACGATTCTCTTGCCTCAGCCTCCCAAGTAGCGGGGACTACAGGTGCCCGCCACAACACCTGGCTATTTTTTTGCTGCAATTTGGCTGGGGCCGGGTTTGAACCTACCACCCTCAGTATATGGGGTTGGTGCCCTACTCATTGAGCCACAGGTGCCACCCACTTAATCATATCTTTTGCCATACAAGGTATAATAGTCATTGATACCCTTTGGGGGAGCCCATTAAAAATGATGATGTTGGGCAGCGCCTGTGGCTCAGTGGGTAGGACGCCAGCCCCATATACCAAGGGTGGCGGGTTCAAGCCCGGCCCCAGCCAAATTGCAGGGTGCCTGTGGTCCCAGCTACTCGGGAGGCTGAGGCAAGAGAATTGCCTAAGCCCAGGAATTGGAGGTTGCTGTGAGCTGTGTGACGCCACGGCAGTCTACTGAGGGTGATAAAGTGAGATTCTGTCTCTACAAAAAAATTACAATGATGCTATAATAATGGTAAGTACTTAAAAATACTAGTTATGTGCTAAGAACGGTGCTAAATTTGTTCCATGTATTACCTCATTTGATCCTTGTACTGACTCTCTAAGTTGGGTTCCATTATCCTTACCATTGTATAGATGAGGACTTTGAGGCTCAGAGAGGTTAAGGAACTTGCCAAGGTTGCACAGGCAGTAAGAAACAGAGCCAGGATTTGAGCCCCAACATTTGGGCTTTGAACTTCCTTTCTTTAACTGCCATCAGTAGGCTGAATTTCTGGTTGGATTGCTGTCAATAACTGGCTTTTAGACTTTGGTCCCTGGACAGTACTTTCTAGCTCTAAAATTCTGTGATCCAATGAGTTTTTGTCAGAAAAAAAAAAATTCAACCTGGATAATTAAGAGTATAACAAATTTTAATCTTCCAGATAATGGAGAGAATTTGCTTACACTGCTTATAGACAAAGCTGATGTGAGTTTGCTATTGTGCATTTTGATATTTGCTGATGGTAGGGGCTTTCTGGAAGGAAAAATTACTTGTGGACACACAGGCCAAATCTATACTGTCTATAAATGAATTGAGGTAATTACTCAGATTAGACCTTGCCTGCCAGATAATTGAGGTAAATGGGGTTATTAATTTGAAGTAGCTAGGTAATTTGGTCTGCCTCCCTTTGATAATGTAAACATGGTCATATTATGTAATTGTATAATTGGCTGAAAGGGCTTTATTGTTTCTCTTGAAGCATTTGCTATTGTCTGTGGCCTGACCATTGGATTACAGTGTGATAATGTGTTAGATTATCATAGACAAAGCCTAGGTACTTAGTTTAGGTTTTCCTAGTGGAAAATTCATATGTGTGTGTGTGTATTTATGCATGTGTGTGCATATATATTTTTAATTAAAAATGGAAATATAGGAAGTGTTTTAAAGTTTGATTGTTGTAATCAAACAACAATTACTCTAGTAATTCATATAAGAGTTTTAAAGAAGTATATACTTCCAGGCAGTGTCTGTGGCTCAAAGGAGTAGGCTGGCCCCATATGCCGGAGGTGGCGGGTTTAAACCCAGCCCCAGCCAAAAACTGCAAAAAAAAAACCCCAAAATATATACTTCCAAGGTAAACCACGTTAATGTCTATTTGAGGAGATTAGCTGCTTTGTAAGAGGAATTTTTCACTGGACTCTACTGTAATTTCTACATTTGAATTGCCTAGGAAACTCATAATAGCAGAGCTTATTCTTCACCAAAAATGGTCAAAGGTTACTCAGGAGGCTGAGGCAAGAGAATGACCTAAGCCCAAGAGTTGGAGGTTGCTGTGATCTGTGACACCACAGCACTCTACTGAGGCTGACAAAGTGAAACTCTGTCTCTAAATTAAAAAACCTTGGGTGGTGCCTGTGACTCAAGGAGTAGGGCACTGGTCCCATATGCCAGGGGTGGTGGGTTTAAGCCCAGCTCTCGCCAAAACTGCAAAAATAAATAAATAAATGGTCAAAGGAAAATAAGATTCAGTTCATTAGCTTCTACCTTATCTTGCCTGATGGGGCCCACATTGTGGTTTTGCATTTAACTTGGTCCTTCGCATTCTTGGTACCACCCAGGCTTGCGCTACCCTGAGGGCCCCATGGTGAGGTCTCTCCTTCTCACTCTCCAAAATGGGAAGCAGTGGATTCTGAGACTCTTCCCTTTTACATCCAGCCAAGCCGGCTTACCCTGATATAGGCTGAAGAAGTGTGGCTGATCTAGAGAGTAGGGGCTGCCTTGTAAAGGGTAAGAAATACTGGGGTGAGTAGGTAGGAGAGAGTGGCCCGTGTCACCCCTGTGGTGCCACATGCCTCAGATTTTTTGGAACAATCTGGCTCTAAAATACTCTTTACGGTTTTGGACCTTAAATCCTAAATTTTGGCATGGAAAATGAGGCTCAAGTGATAACTGCTTACATGTCTCTCACATCGGTTATCTGTGTAGCAGGCCTCTTCCATGACATTTTTACCCTAGCCAAAAAAAGAGAAAACTGGGAAGAAAATTTAGGTAAAGAAATATATTCCCCACCCAACCTCTGATTGAAATGTAAGGTTTTGATGTTGGATGGCGGTGTTGGTTGATGACACCATTGATACTATTATTTCATTTCCTGCTTTGCTCTGCCTGCCCAGATGTGGTCCAAAGAGTATGGGGGCTGTTAAGATAAAACCAGGCTCAGGAGATTCAAATGCCATGTCTACCTAAACCACCTCAAGTTTTCTCTCTGGGCTATGCATTTATTATATAAGCATAATTGGGTTTGGGGGGAAGAAAAAAAAGAATAGAGGAGGATTTTATTCCAGAAATGGAAAGCCAATTTAGTTTATATCAAAGCTCCACATGTGTAACTCATTCTTTCCGGTAAGTATTCAATGTTAAAATAACATAATAGATAACAATCACATTGGGAAAAGAGAAATGTGAGACAATTGTTGGTGTTTTGCAGGGCAAGAATCATCACATACAGTAGAACCTCTGTAAGTTGGCCACCCATGGGATTGTATCAAACTGGTGAACATACGGAGGTGGTCAACATAAGGAACTAGGCCTACTGTACTGATGTGTACATGTGGTGCATGTCCAGTGTATGAAAATTAGGTTTCAGGATGTGGTCAGTGTGGGGAGGCAGTCAACTATGGAGGTTCTACTATAATTTGCTTTTCCTACCATGTGTATTTTGCATATTACATTATCTGGTTTTATGTAATGATGTAATATTCACATGTAATTTCTAGACCAACTTTGAAACTCATAAATATTTCAAACAAAGCTGTGCACACCCAAAGTGTTGAAATAATTCAGTCATTTGGAAAATTTGTGTCCTTACAAACATCTTGGCTTCAGTTATCTGAGAAGAAAACTCGTAATGAATTTTCTTAGGTTTTCATTTTAGTTGGCAGATGTCAGATAGCTAAAAGTTACAGGAACAAAATTGATAAACTCTCTCAATCCCTTATTGTGTTTAGAGTTTGCTTTCCTAGCATTTAAATAAATAATGGCTAATAATTCTATAATATGTTTGGTTTCCTCTTTTTTCTCTAGCATGATAATATTGACTAGATCATTACAGTTTAAACAATTGAATTCTAAACATGGACTAGAATTTTTAAGAAATATTTTAAGAAAATTTCAAATGTAGAATTGAGTTTGATTTTTAATTTTTAATCTTTCAAGATATGAAAATGCGGGGCGGCGCCTGTGGCTCATCGAATAGGGTGCCGGCCCCATATGCTGAAGGTGGCGGGTTCAAACCCAGCCTCGGTCGAACTGCAAAAACAGAAAAATAGGCAGGCATTGTGGCAGGCTCCTGTAGTCCCAGTTACTCAGGAGGCTGAGGTGAGAAAATTGCCTAAGCCCAGGAGTTGGAAGTTGCTGTGAGCTGTGTGACGCCACGACACTCTACCAAGGGCAATAAAGTGAGATTCTGTCTCTACAAAAAAAAAAAAAGATATGAAAACGCAAAAAATGGTCTTTCACTGGGATAAAGGACTCTTCATGTAGGAGTTTAGATATCTGAAATACTTTGTGAATGTCATTTAGTCCTTGCTGGTTCTGTTGAGATTAATTTTATTCAGAAACCCAGTAGCACTGGTTTGCAACTTTAAGGAACTTCATGAAGCTGAGCATCACTTTTTGAAATGACTTTCCTGAGTTTTTTGTACTTATAAGCTTCTTGAATAAAGAGTTGAAAAATTCATTTATGTACAAAGTAAGTATGGCTATGGCCTGAGGGACTGTCCAGAGGGGACTAAAATTTATGGAAAGTATTATGGTTTTTGAGAATTATTTGGTTTCTTATTGTTTAAACCTGAGTTTTTAAGTTACTGGAATTTGACATCTAAATAAGAGTCTGCTACTATGATATGTAAATAGAGTGTATGGGTCGAAATGTTTGTCATTATGGATGTTGAAAGGACAATTTACGATTTACAAAGACGGAGAAGCTCAATAAAGATCCACTATTGAAGAGCTGCTGCAGATAGATGGGCTTCTTGCAGATGAACAGAACTAATGACAAGTGAAGGAAAAATTCGCCTCGGTGGCATGGAAAATGTTTTCCAGATGTCAGCGAGGACAGTACTTCTCCCTTTCCTCTTTGCTGTAGTCTGGGCAAAGGACTCCATTTCCTGAGGCCCAGCATCCTGAGCCTGGACCTTCATGATACAGCAGGGCACACGCTGTATCAATCCATTAACACACCTGCCCTTGCCAGACTTTGTAAACCTCTATTGACTAAATATCTCGTCTGGTTTCTTTTTCTCTTCCTGGTCCTAGTACCAGCTTGGCACATAGTAGGTACTCAGTAAGTATATCTTAGTCCACTTTGTACTGCTGATACTGGAATTTTGCCCTAGTAAGTTCTTGGTCTCAGTGATTTGAAGAATGAATCTGCGGACCACAGATCAGTGGTAAGACAGGATTTATTTACAGAAAAGAATACAGAAGTGCCAGAGCTCCTGGCAGAGAGAAAACTCGAGTCAAGACAGACAAATGTTCTCTCTCTCTCCCTCTCTGTCTGTCTCTATAGGCTCTTTGTCTGGGGGTATATAGAGTCGCTTGGGGCCCTGGGGAGTTACATTTAGTGGGGCTTGGTAGTTACATTTAGCGTGTCTGGGACATCGTGTCTGGGACCTGTCTGGGTGGCACATGAATGGCTACAATCCCTTTCATTCCCAGGCCTAGGAAATGGGGAACTCCTGCCCACCCTCCAGCCTGCTGGTTCCACTGCTTGTTGCCACCACACCAACATCACCAAGGCAGAGGCAGCAGGTCCGTGCCCCCAGCTGCACGGGCTGGCTGGGTGCCACTTGTCCTGAATCACTGCTATAACAGAGTACCTGAGACTTGGTAGTTTAGAAACGACAGAGATGTATTTCTCACAATTCTGGAAGATGGGAAGTCCAGGCGTGCCTGGTGAGGGCCTGGTCTCCACTTCCAAGATGGTGCCTTATAGCCACGTCCTCCTGAGATGAGGAACACTGTTTCCTCATGTAGTGGAAAGCAGAAGGGCAAAAAGGACCAAACTTCCTTCATCAGATCTATTTACAATAGCACCATTTGATTCATGATGGCTGAATCCTGGTGACCTAAGCAGCAGGGAACCTCAGGAGGCCCCACTCCCAACACTGTTGCATTGAGGATTAAGTTTTCAACACATAAACTTTGGGGGGCACATTCAGGCCATGGCAATGTCTACTGAATTAAGTCTTAGTGGTAAACAGTATTCCTCGTGTAAGAATTATTTGTATACTCATTCCCCATCCCAATGTCAGATTTTGTTTCAGGAGGTCTTTGCCATTTTTAATCAAAGGGACTAGAAAAAAATTAAAATTTTCTTTAAAATTTATAGAACTAAGTAAACAGTGTGGGGGCTAAGTTTGGTATTTGAGCATAGAAGTGTATTGAGACTTTTGGGATAAAAAGAAAGTATAATGATAATTGGCGTTTATTGCATACTTGCTATAGCCTAGGCATCTAACCCTTTTGATGCCTTTGAAGAACCTGCCAGGTAAATATCACTATTTTTATATTTTATACTTGGATAAAGTAAGGCCCTGAGACCTTGTGTAACTTACCCAAGACTACTTGACAAGAGACTGAGCCTGGATTTGAACCCAGGAAGTCTCATTCCAGAGCCTGTGCTCTTAACCACTAAGCAAACCACCTCTTGAGAGTGCCCTGCCTATACACAGTGTTTGTTGAAGGGAATAGCTTGCCCAGGTAGGCCTGGCCCTTGGTGGAAACAACCATTCCGTTCTGTGGTAGAAGCAGTTAGTCATCTGTACTTGCAGAGGCTGTACAACAAATGTGGTGAGCTGTAAAAGATTAAAGAGTCGGTTTTCCTGTCAGCTACCAGAAAGTTTCACATATACTTGTTGAAGTTCTTACAGAACTGGCATCTGTCATTTAAAAAAAGTTTTTGTTGGCGCACAATACACAGAGTGTTTATTTTTATGACAGAAGTGTTTTCTGAAAGAGCTGACATCTCAGTAACTAACACTTCTTGTGTCAACCATTCAGGACTCTGGGCCAGCAGTTCTCAGAGGACCCCTTGGAGTTCCTAAGGTTCAAACTATTTTCACAAGGATACTAAGATCTTTGTTTCCATTTTCACTTCTTTCCTCCCACAGGCACAGGGTGGAGTTTTCCAGTAGCTACAGGACACATGACGGCCTCATCACTAATTAATGTGGGCTTGGATATTCTAATTTTAAAAATGTTTTAAGTTTTAAATGTTCTAATGTTGGTTCATAACAATAGATTGAACACATATAAACGAAAGCTCTTGGGAAGTCCTAAAGAAGTTTTAAGAGTGAAAATGGTGGCTCGGCGCCTGTGGCTCAGCAGGCTAAGGCGCCAGCCACGTATACCTGAGCTGGCGGGTTTGAATCCAGCCTGGGCCCACCAAACAACAATGACGGCTGCAACCAAAAAATGGTCGGGTGTTGTGGTGGACGCCTGTAGTCCCAGGTACTTGGGAGGCGGAGGCAAGAGACTCGCTTGAGCCCAGGAATTGGAGGTTGCTGTGAGCTGTGATGCCACAGCATTCTATCTGGGGTGACAGCTTGAGGCTCTGTCTAAAAAAAAAACAGTGAAAATGATTCTGAGATTATTTTCGAAGAGTTTGGTCATGGGAACCTTATTACTTTTTCATAATAAATTTATTTCAGCTACTCCCTTCCATTGTGTAAGAAGTGGAGCAAGATGAAATTGGAAAGATAAACCATTCTCTTTTTTTGAGCCATTTCACATCTTTTAGGGCACTCTCACGTTCCTGAACAACATTTTCCAAAAGGAAGGGATACTCTTTTTACCTCAGTTCTCCACAGTTGGGTCTCCATTCTAACTTGCAGGGTATTGTTCTGAAAAGAACAGCCTGTGTTACTGTAATTATTAATAAGGCAGCCTGCCAAGTGCCAGAATCCATTTTTCTCTGTGATCAGAACCAAGCATATTCCTCCTTCCTGACATTTTATCTAGTCTCTGCTTCGTGGTTGTAAGAATTAGCTGTTCATAGATTAAGTGCCCTTAATCAATTTGTCTTACATTACAGTGTAAAGTTTCTCTCGTGTTCTGCAGAGAACTTGATTTTCATTTGCTATCCGTGATCACAGAATGGTAAGTGGATTCCCAGGAAATTTCTTGAGGAGGAATAATAATGCTGAGATGGGGAGGTGGAGGGGGAATGTTGAGCTAATTGATTAGTTTAGAATCTTCTAATTTCCATGAGGGATGGAGGAGCTCAATTTGTATTTCTTCTTTTTGGCATTGTATTCTCACAGATTGTCTGCTATTTCATTATCATCTTGAAGAACAGCTGATGTATCATTCCACTGAATAGGATATCCATTGTGTTTTCGCCATGTGCATTAATAGTTCATGATTGGATTGCTTTGTCTCTATTGGTTGATGATCTGAAAGCTTGAGGAGTGAGTTAAGAGTACAGTGTCTCTGACGCCTGAATTTTCAGTGCCAGCATCCTTTGGATACAGTGGACACCTCCTCCCCCAACAGTAACATACTGGGCTTTGAGGTTCGTAAGTGACTGGTGTTGTGTTCTTGCCTAATAAAACTTTTAGGCAGAATACTCCCTTATTCAGAATTTCCCTAATCCTTACAAGTGGCCAACTTCATTGTTTTCTGTCAGCACTTTGCTAGGGTTAATTTGCGCGCTTGTCATCCTGGAGTTTGTGTTTTCCTGCCCCCCAACCTGTTTATGGAGACTCTTCCCAGGGTTTTTGAAAACTCCCAGCTACTAGCATGAGGATTTTCACATGTACAGACAAAGTGGAGGTGAACAGATTGTATGCATTTGCCAAATAAGCTTCTTTGCTGCTCCCCCCACTAAAAATAACACCACTCCTCCAAGTGATAGTTAAAGAAAAACCCCACAGAGCAAGTTTTCTTCACAAACACATACCACCTAAACAAACCAGACCCGTCACACACATGCCCGGCTGTTGCTACAGCTGTTCCCTAATCCCAACAGGGTCTGACTCCTGAGCAAGGAGGGAGGTGTTTATAGCCTGGAGACAGAGCCTGGCTGCAGCGAGGAGGTTTCTGGCCTCCAGCCTTCATTATCAGCCTGACTTTCCTTATCCTTGGAAGACCCAGGGATCTTCCCTGGAGATAGCATGGCAGAGAGGAGGAAGCTGGATTTTGCTGTCTCGTCCTTCCCAGCAACTAATTCTGTATTTGCTGTATCCTTTTTTTTGTTTGTTGATTTTAAATCATGTATTGATTTGCTCAATATTACTGAATTCTAATTATTATCTACCATCACCTTTAACTATAGAGGGCAGTTTTAAATGTAAAGACATTGGACCAATTCTTTTTAATATGCCAAGTAAGCCAGAATCCTTAAAGTTTTGGAGGATCTGACCACATACCATTTTAAAACTTGTATATAGTGAAAAGACAAAACAGAATCACAAATATAATGTGTAAAAGACGAAGGGCTAATATTCATCTTATATAAAATGTTGCTACTAAATCAACTAAACCAAGATAAGCTGGGCTATGGAACAATGGGCAGAAGGAATCTCAGCAGAAGAGGAAGAATATATAACTATATGTATACACACATTCATACACAGAGAAGTATCTTTAAGAAATATGTAAAACGTCTAACCTAGGAAATGCATAAAACTATTCTCCCTTCATTATTAATTACAGAAATTCAGATGTAAGCAGCAAGATCATTTTTCATCTGTTGGATTGGAAATACTGTGGGTAGGTAGTCATGATCTTATTTCATAGACTGGACTGTGAGTTGATAGAGGGAAATTGGCAATTCCTCTCAAATCTGGAGCCTATAAGGATATGTGAGCACAGGTTTTTAGAAAAGCATTTCCTTGATGGAAAACACTGGCAACTGTGGATTACCAGTAGGAGAGCAGAGAGGGGACAGAGGAGACCTGGTTATAGGGGCAGCCCTCTTACCTAGGGAAGTGCAAACTAGATAGGACTCACCCTGTTCATCTCTTGACTTGTCCTCCACTTCCGATCTCTGCACTATGGGCAGGAGGTCCAGGGACGTGGTGAAAGTCAACAACATGTTATTCGTATTTAGTTGCCTAAATTACTTACATCAGCCTCTCTCTCTTTGAATAGCCCTGTTAAAATTTAAAATTGAAAATCAAATTTGCTTTTAAACACTTAGTTTGTTTATTTTCTGTGTTATACCACCAAATTAAAGTATGTCTGGTTGATGGTGGTTATTTATAATTGCTGTGTAGCTATTCTTATTTTACCGGTTCCCCCAGAATAGACTTCCATGGCAATAAACATGTTGTACACATTCATAGACAAAGGTTTTGTCTTTTTCTTAGCTCTAATCAACCAGTCAACTGAGCCCAGGCAGTTGACTATTGATGGAACGTAAACAGATCCAGGACCTAGGAAGGAACTCCTTGGGGTGTAGAGTTGTGCAGAAGCCAGGAGACAGATGTTGTTGGACAGACTTTTAGGAGTCATTTTGGCCTCTCCCTGTTGCACTCAGAACTGCTGTGGTGGAGTGGAAACACTGCAGGATGGGGGGTCTGGGGGTCTTCTATAGTTCTGATTCTTCAGTGTCTCCGTAGCCTATTGTTTAATTTCTCTGGACATCACTTTACAATCTATAGAATGAGAAAATCTGCTTAGTTAGTTAGGAAGACTTCATAGTGTCGAGGTTAAGAGCACAGGCTCCAAAACCCTGAGTTTGAATGGAAGGCCCACCACATAATGCCTGTGCACCTTTATGAAAGTTACTCAACTTCTCTGATCCAGAGTTTCCTCATCTTTAAAATGGAGATGACAATAGTACATGGCTGAGAGATTGAGAATTAAGCAAAGAAGCCTACTATAAAGCACATAAAACAATGTCTGGTGGATAACACATGTTGTCATTGTTATTAATATTGTTTTTGTAATACTTCTGTCATCATGGGTCATCAATTATATCTTAAGGGCTTTCTCAACTGTAAAATCCTTTGAAACCATCTGCGCAAAATAGCAAATTCAAAAGCAGTATTTAAATTCTAAAACACTAAATGGAAAAGAACATGATAGTTGGGAAAGAACAGGTAGTGAAGTCTTCAGGTAACAGTCGACTCACCTCCATCCTGACGTCATTGTATTTTTCCACGCACAGGTCTCTCTAAATCTGGAGACATTTCTTCCATTCCTCATCTTACTAAACTGCTTGGCAGCACTGACCACTCCTTTACTGCCACAGTAGAGACCATAATTTGTCAGTAAATCACAACAATTGGTTAGAACAGGGAATTATTTTTTTTAAAAAGGGCATATGTGTGTATATATGCCCTCGACACCTGTAGCTCAGTGAGTAGGGTGCCAGCCACATACACTGAGGCTGGTGGGTTCGAGTCCGGCCTGGGCCGGCTAAACAACAATGGCAACTGCAACCGAAAAACAGCTGGGTGCTGTGGCGGGCACCTGTTATCCCAGCTACTTGGGAGACTGAGGCAAGAGAATTGCTTAAGCCCAAGAGTTTGAGGTTGCTGTGAGCTGTGATGCAACAGCACTCTACCGAGGGTGACATAGTGAGACTTTGTCTCAAAAAAAAAAAAAAAAGAGGGCATATGTGTGTATATACATGTTTAAATATTTTATGTTAGTGTAACACATAAAAATGTACATTCATGCACTCATCTTTAGATGTAGGACTGGAGTCTTTGATGGTATTTCTGCTGACTAGAGATCTATGTCATCTTTCTGCATAAATCCATGGTACAGCATCAAACATTTCAATTAAATATCTTTAAGATGGAAGGAGACCTTAGATTCTCATAAGGAGATCAGAGTATACTTTGCACATTTTAAAATTACTTTTCCCTTTGCCTTTTCTTATTTCCTTATTTTCATCTACCCTGGCAGCCACTTTTGCTTAGTAATTTTCTCTTATAGAATCTTTGGTTTCTTAGGAATAACTCTCATTCCCTACTCCTCCACCCCCATCCTTGATTTTGTTTCCCTTGGTCATTTGTGATCTGAAAATATTAAATGAAAAATTCCAGAAGTAAACAATTCATAAGTTTTTTTTTTTTTGAGACAGAGCCTCAAGCTGTCACCCTGGATAGAGTGCTGTGGCATCACAGCTCCAATTCCTGGGCTCAAGCGAGTCTCTTGCCTCCGTCTCCCAAGTAGCTGGGACTGCAGGCACCTGCCACAACGCCCAGCCATTTTTTGGTTGCAGCTGTCATTGTTGTTTGGCAGGCCCGGGCTGGATTCGAACCCACCAGCTCAGGTGTACATGGCTGGCACCTTAGCCCATTGAGCCACAGGCGCCAAGCCAACAATTCACAAGTTTTAAATTGCATGCCATTCTGAGTGGCATGATGAACTCTTGAGCCATTGCACTCTGTCCCACCCAGGATGTAAATTATCCCTTTGTCCCAAGTCTCCACTTGTCCACACTACCTGCCCTTCAGCACTCAGGTGATGGGACTTGTTGTCTGAGCCTTGCAGTGCTTGTGTTCAGTGCCCTTATTTTCCTCAGTAATAGCCCCAAAGCAAAAGGGTAGTGATCTGGCAGTTTGCATACATCAAAGAGAAGCAGTCAAGGGCTTCTATTAAGTGAAAAGGTGAAAAGTTCTCAATTTAAGAAAAAAAATCATAAGCTAAGATTGCTAAGAGCAAATCTATAAAATTGTGAAGGAAAAAGAAATTCGTGCCAGTAGTTTCACTGTCACACTTCAAACTGTACCAGTTATGGTGATGGTGCCTGAGAAGTACTTAGTTAAGAGGGAAAAGGCGTCATGGATGGAAGAGACGAACAGAGATGTGTTTCAGTTGACGACAATCAAGTTCCTTACTCTCTACAGTTTTAGGCATCCCCTGGGGGCCTTGGCACATATCCCCTACAGATAAGGGGGGGTTTTCAGTTCATAGAATATTTGACTAAACTTCCTCATTATGACTATACCCAGTGCAGTAGGCATTGAGTTGATACCCAGCTAGGTTTTGGAAAGCCTACACCCCGGGAGGTGAAGGAGGCAGTTGGGTACACTAGAGAGTGCCATGCTAGCCTGAGTGTCCAGCATGCAGGGGGCATCTAGCCCATGTCCTAGAGGAATGAAGGGCTTTAGTTAATCTGGCACACTGGGGGGAGAGGAAGTCAACTCCGAGACTTTCTGCTGTTCCCTCCTCCCTTGGCTTCTGTTGTAAAACTCTCCCGGTTTGCTTCCGACCTCTCTGGCTGCTTCTGTTGCCTTCCCACATTTGCCCATCTCTGCTTGGCCACTGATGATGTAGAGTTTGGTAACACACAGAAGAGGCTCAGTCTCTCTAATGCTCTCTCATAATGATAATTCATCCAGCCCCAGGGCCTCCACGAACGTTTATGTGCAGGTAGAAGATTCTCAGGTGTATATCTCCAACCCAGAGTACTCCTGGGCTGCAGACTGTGTCAATGACCTTCCTGGTGTTTTCCTTGAGGATGGCATGGAAGCCCTTTGCGGTCAGCATGACCAAAACTAAGAAATGAAAATCACCACCAGGTATTGAGGTCCATCCAAACCAGAACCCTAGGGACTGCCTTTGCTGTCCCTCTCTCCATCACTTCCCAGGCATCTCTTTGGCTTCGTTTTCTTATAAATTAAAAAAAAAAAAGGAAAGAGACTTAGAAATAGGTTCTATTGAAAAAGTAAGAGAAGGGTGGCACCTAAGGCTCAAAGGAATAGAGTGCTGGCCCCATATACCAGAGGTGGCGGGTTCAAACCTAGCTCCAGCCAAAAACTGCAAAAAAAAAGAATAAAGAAAAAGGTAAGAGGAGGTGAAACAACACCTTCTTTCACTAATATGGAACAGATAGTAGGTTGGTTTTATAGCATTTGTTAAGCATATTGTTTTGATTCTGGGTTAGCAGTTGGAGATAGGTCAGTGCCTGCCTAGAGATGGTGAAGCTAATTTGCCTGTGCCGGCCAGCTGGGGCAGCACAGATAGGAGAGGGGTAAACCTGAACAGGGTGCTGGTGGACTTCAGGCTGTGCCACATCACAGTACAGTGGGAGAGCCGGGGGATGGAGTGGAAGCCCCAGGTCCCCAGCCTGCCTCTTTGGGGCTGCCACTGCTGTGTGGCTGGTTGTGGCCACACTATCTCTTCAGCCTCCCCTTTCTTTGCAGTAGCTATGGAAGACATTTAGGGCTTACTTTTTCACTCGAAATGTTTTGCCTAAAATGCTTCCATGTAGACTCCAGGCAAGGTAGTCCTGAGGAGGGGAGGGGAATTTAGGAATATGAACCCTTGTTCTCACAGCTAGAATTCAAAAAATGTGAATTAGTGAGGAAAGTGGAGAGGCTGAAATACATGACTCCTGCATAGAAATATTTTCTGTTTGCACATTTAATTTGAAAAATTGGGGGTGGATTCTAGATAGGCACAGAGGGTGGAGGGGGGAGGTGGCATAGCTTCTTAGCCTTGTGCGAAGTGCCCTGAATGTATTCCCACCATGGTTCCACCTCTTTGCTCTATCATTCCTCATGGGCCTTCTGCTGCCCATCTCCTGTGGTCCCTGGCCACTCTGACTGATGGTACCACTTTCTAGAACTTGCCCTCTAGGCATCTGCAGTCCCACCCTGAGATGCGCCCAGCCCCGTCCGCCTCACGGTCTAACCCTTCGGTAGCACAGATGCCTGCAATGGAGTCCGGGGCAAGTCACAGAGGCAGGGATCCCTCAACATGACTTTGCCTCACTTATTTGTCTGAATCTTGATGTTCTAGATCCATTTTGGCTCACATTCAGAAATGAGTAGAAGTTAGACTCGCATTTAGAAGAGAATTGAAAAAACGATATGCAGGTCCATGGTTTAGACTGAAAAATTAAATTCATGTATAAAAACTGAAGAATATTGTTGGAGAGCTGGTGTGATTTCAGACCAAAGGGTCGATTTATAGACCTAATGATCTGTCATCTTGGTAACTAACAATTTGTGGGAGGATTAGAGTTATTAATGAGCAATGGCAGTAATGATTTTCAGTAGCTTTTGATATACAGAGGGGCTGCGGATACTAGGCCCAGGTCTAATGCTACATGTGCATTATATTAGCCCTCATATTAGCTAGTGGGAGAGGGATCCTTTTTATTCTATATAGGCAGAATTGAAGCCTGTAAGGGCTCGTAACTCATCCATAATCATCCAGCTAGTAGGGGGTGGCACTGAGATTCGAACCCAGGTCATCTGGCTTCAGAGCAAGAACTTTAGCCAGGATACTGCTCACCTCTCTGCCTTAGCCAGCTTTGATACATAACCAGCTTTCTATACAATAATTCAATTCCATACTTCGGTTCTTTATTTGCCTAATAGTATCTCCATAATTTAGCAAACTGTATTCTAGTTAAAACAAAGTAATACTACTACTATTACTAATATGTGGCATTGCAGATATCAGGAAGCCATCTCACGCCACTCCCCCAGGAACCTGACAGGGAAGCCCAGGAAGGGAGGAAGAAAGGTATGTTAAGTTGAAACATTAAAACCACAGGCACTTATTAAGTGTGTGAGGGAGAAGTTGGATTTCTGGAATGTAACATAAATCATCCAGAAAATCGTACAAAGCACTTTCAGGGGCTCAACACAAGCGACTGGAAGGTCCGCTGTCTATTGATATTTCTGCTATAAACGATCTCAGTGGGAAGCCGGCTGGCTGGTTGCCTCCAGCAGTTATTTCTAGTTTTGCTATAGCAGTAATTCGAAGCCTGCGATCCCTCCGTGGGGTGAGAGGTGTGACTTGGGAGGATATTAGGGACCTGCCAACAGTGCAGGGGCAGAGAAGGGTCAAGAACCCAGTGGCTCCTGAGAGGTAAACACTTCAGAAGCTGCATGATTATGTTGCTGGAGATTCTCCAAGTGCAAGTATTTAAGGGGCACAGGGAGCAAATCTTCAAACACAAAGGCAGGGAGAAGTTTTGCTTTTTTATTCCAATTTGGAATAGTGACAGTAAAAAACAAAGACTTAATATGCTTGTTGGAAGGTGAGTCATCTGATTCCACACCGTAAGGATTTTGGGCTGCTTTTTTCTCTTCCTTGGTTATGGGTTTATTTTAGGAGAAAGAAGTGACCTTGTAGCTATAGCTAAAGGATGCTTAATAAGGAATTAAATTGGTCCCTTTGTAAAAGTAGATAAAAGACCATGATTTTATGGATTGTAATAAAATGCATCTATTTAAAACATAAGGCTCTGGAACAGTCCTGTTCAATAAAAATATAATGTGACCCATGGATGCCAGTTTTAAATTTTTTAGTAACGACATTAAAAAATATAAATAGGTAAATTAATTTTAATAACTCATTTAAACAATGTATTAGGAAATTCATCATTTCAACATGTAATCAATATAAAAAAAAATTATTAGCTACTTGGGAGGCTGAGGCAAGAGAATCACTTACGCCAATGAGTTTGAGGTTGCTGTGAGTTGTGACGCCACAGCACTCTACCAAGGGTGACATAGTGAGACTCAAAAAAAAAAAAATTATTATTGAGAGATTTTATGGTTTTCTTTTTTACTAAGTCTTTGAAATTGTGTGTGTGCACATCACAGTTCACACGGCCCCCTGTCAAGTGTTTAGTAGCCACATGTGGCTGGTGGCTTGTGGACTGGAAGAGAGGAAAGAAGGAAAAGAGAAAGGATGGAAAGAGGGCAGAAATAAAGACAATGTTGGAGAAAACCTATCAGCACATAATACTCTTCAGACGGTCCTGGGCGTTTGAAGGCCAGACTTCCTGTGGGTGGTCACTGGCAAGTCAAGAAAGTACATTCTCCTGCCTGGTTAAACATCCGTCTTTCCTTTCTTGTGCCGATTGTCACTAGTTTGCATTTTCCTGAGTGCAAATAGAAATAATTTTCACCACATTTCTTTTCCATTTTATCATTCTGAAGAACACTCCTGCCATTTGCTCTCAGACACTCATTCTACTTGATCTCATGCTCCAGCTTTTCTCCTTTTCCTCTGGAATAGATGAGAAAGCAGCTGAGATGGACACGTGTGCATGATAGACCCCACACACCATCAGGGACTCCTTTCTTATGATGGGGAATCAAAATACCTCTCACGGCATCATAGACACCGTCTCTTACCCAAGCAAAAAATAAACCGAAGAGTGCTGATGACAACTTTGCATGCAAATTGGTTAGTGGAGCCGAGCCGTTCAACTCTCATGTATGATTTTCTATTTTCATGCACCAATTTGGGAGTTTGCATGTGAACGTGGTAATTGTTCATGCAAAGCTGAAAATGCAGGTGTGGAAGCCTTTTTTAGAGTACTAGCGCTATCTGGTAGTGTTCTCATTGACTGAGTTTTGTTCAGTCTTCTGTGATGTCATACATGAAAGAGTATTATTAAAGTGCATTTACAATGTGTGGAACTTTTTGTAAGCCTCATGAACAGTTTATATAACTGGACCACTGAATATGTGATACATTTTCCCTTCAGCGAGGAAAAGGAGATGCAACTAATGGAAATTTGCACTTTTGAACAAACGAATGAGCTTCTTTTATGGGTGGAAGTCGTGCTAGGCCCCCAGGGTTGGAATTTATTCTGTCACAAACCTCTTGAAACTAGTTTTGCACATGGTGAATTTTTATGCTTTCCAAAAGTTTCCATTGTATATTATTTTACATTCAGAGATTTTAAAAAATTCTTCTAAGACTTGATTGATAAGCCAATGTGAAATTTTGTTACAGAGTTGAGACTGATCAATAACTCAGGAGAACAGGAAACAATAATAGTATTTCTTGTCCTGTCCAGGCGCCAAACTGAAGTGAGCACATACCCTTGGACACCGCGCTGCATGGGAAATTTCTCCTTTTCCATTTTCTGCCATTTGGAGTTAAGATTCCCAGTCATTTCTTGTAAGCCAGCACAGTCTTTGTCCTGTCATTATTTGGCCATCTCTACAAAGTGAAATTGTTACATTCTTCCTTTCTTTTTCGTTGTCATATCAAACCTCTGACTTTTCCAATGGGCATGTTTGTGAATTATTCTGACTCTTGGCAGCTTCTTTTTCCTTCTTGCTCCTCGCATCTGTCCTACTTATACTGGTGGGGAGAGAGAAAAGGCAGATGGTGAGATGGAGGTGGGGTGTCCTTTCTCCCTGTTGGAGCCGAGGCGTAGGGTTGAGTGGGAGATGCAGCTGATGCTGTGTTTTAAAAGAAGGCTTCCTGGACACGGACAGTGGTGGTGGTCGCGTGACACAGCGAATGTACCTGATGCTGCTTGGAAAGGGTTAAAATAGTAAACGTGATGTTAATGTACATTTTACCACAATTGACAAGAAAGGTTTCCGCGTTTCCTTCAAATTTCACGCTGGCTGACGGTTCTCCAGCACCCAGTACAGGTCTCTGATCTTGGTCTTGTGAGTAACCTACTTTGAGGCCCAGGGAGTGTGGAGACTTTGGAATTCACCATCCTCCAGAGTGACTGTCGGTGGTGGTTTGTACTGGACTTTTTGATGGGAAAGTGTTGATGTAGTCATGATGTGGGCCGTGGCCTCATCGGAGAAGAATTTCTTCATTCCATGACGGCTGTTAATGAGCCTTCCCTAGGTACTCTTGGGTTGTCCAGCTTGTTGGTGAAGAAACCCAGCTGGGTTCTGGCCTGGTGGAATTTATTTAGTGGGGATAACAGCCAAAAAAAAAATTCAATGAATGATTTGTATAATTAAAAGTTGTGATAGATGTTATGAAACAAGTGATTGGTAACTGATGTGAGAGAGCAGCCCAGTCCAGTGCAAGGCTACTTTTCAGCCATGTGTCTAAGTTTAAATTTTCTGGTAGTCACATTTTAAAAAGATAAAAAGAAACAAGTAATATAGAATAATGTATTTTATTTAATCCCAATATATCCAAACTATCGCCATTTCAGGATGTTACTAATATAAAAAATTCTTAGCATGAAAAAAATAGAAAACACCAAAGTCTTTGAAATTGGAAGTCTACTTTACACTTAGAGCACATACAGTTCAGACTAGTCACATTTTGAGTGCTCAGTAGCCACATGTGACTACTGTCTTAGCACAAATACAAAGCTGTGTGTGTGTGAGAGACAGAGAGCGCGTGTGAGCGTGCATGCAAGAGATAGTCATAAAAAACAAAGAGAAGGGGGAGAGAGTTGTGTGGATGGGTGGGGGTTCATAAGTAGATACTCATTCTACTTGATCTCATGCTCCAGCTTTTCTCTTTTCCTCTGGAATAGATGGGAAAGCAGCTGAGATGGACACGTGTACATGATAGACCCCACACACCATCAGGGACCCCTTTCTTATTATGGAGAATCAAAATACCTCTTAAGAGCAGCCTCCCACAGGATCATAGACACCGTCTCTTACCCGAGCAAAAAATAAGCCGAAGAGTGCTGATGACAATTTTGCATGCAAATTAGTTAGTGGAGCCAAGCCGTTCAACTCTTCACTATGTCTGAAAAACAAAAGGTCGAAGGGTTTATAAAAAGGAGAAATGTTATCTTTTGTCTTGCACTGGTAAAGTTTTAGAGAGCTGGCAAGGGTTGATTGGTGCGTGTCAGTGGTGGACAGAACAAGTCTTAGAGTCACAGCAGGTTCTTTCAGTAATTATTAGATAAAACTGGTTTCAGGTTACAACAGCCAGTGTCTGCAACCAGGCTTGAGGAGAATTACATTCTTGGAGCAGAGTTATTGCCCAGAGTGCTTTCTCTCCTCAACTCTGATAAGAATGACCCAATTTGTATGATCAACTTTCACAAACTCATTTAAAAATCTACTTAATGGTCTGTTATGTGGAGGAGCTGCAATGTACCATTTTGGTTTTTATAGATGGTCACATGGATGCAGGGAATTAAAATGGCACTTGGCTGTTTCGGCCTTGAGAAATGCACTTTGTCCCTTCTTATTGTGAAAGAGCTAATGGCCTGCCTGGTTCCTAGTGGGACTTTTCAGATGGTGAGTGGGTGAGAAGGTGTGGTCTGCGAGGAGGCGCGTGGATGCCTGGTCAGAATGTGTTTGTGTGCTCAGTACCTGCCCCCCACTGCAGGCTTCCTCTGCGGGGTCCTTGCTGTCAGCACACTTGCCTGAGGAGAGACCAGAGCAGTCATTCCTGAAGTGGAAACAGAGACCCCCTCAAAAGCACCTCTCAAGAATGCTTTATTTTTCTGGTATGTCTTCTTCAAGGACTTGGTCACAACAGTGTTCAGTGCTGATTATTTTTGTACCATAAGAACTTAGTGTCATTGCTAGGTTCTTGGAAACTGTGGCTTTAGTCGAAACAAAATATGATGAAACCAGTTTTTTCACAGGCTAATTCTTATAAATAAGAGTTATGTTCCCATGGTATATTTCTGGTCACACAAACATCACCAAACTTTTAAATAAAGACCAAACACTTTTAATATTAAAGACTGAAATAAATGTGAGCTATATATAATATTTAAGAACTATTAAGAAAAATAAATAAGATCATATTTTACCCAATTATGCCAGTTTGGGGTGGTAGGTAGCTGAAGCCTATCCCAGCATCAGGACACTAGGTGGGAACCTACCCAGGGCAGGACTCCTTCCCAGTTCAGCCAGTTCAGGGCACACTCACACACTCACCCATGCTCACTCATGCTGGGTCAGTGCAGACACAGCAGTGAACCTAATGTGCACATCTTTGGGATATGGGAGGAAACCTGAGTACCTGGAGAAAACAGATGAGAGAATGTGTGAACACAGGCAGTTACCTCTGCCAGGAAGCAAGTTTTCTTCACATCTATGTTATAACTAAAGGACATTGATCAAATTGACATTCAGGACCTGGCATACAAAGTCCTGACACTCTTGTCATAGAAATCTGCATACCAAGAGTCTTAGCGCTCATGTTATCAAACTCGATTAGAAAAACGGCTTAAAATATCGATAACTAGCTTCCCTCTGACTCATGATAAGCTCTTTTTGGATTTGGTGTGAATAAGTTTGGTTAGTAATTTTGAATTCTTGGTGATCCTTTGTGTTTTCCTTTCTCTATCAAAAATACTTTTAAATGTACGAAATGTTTTCTTAATGCTCTGGATTTAGTTTCTAGCTGGTTGCTTTTAATATTGAGTACCCACTACTTAATCTAAGCAGCAGGGTACCTGGTGTTTCTTATAACGCCTTCTTGATGAATCTTAGCCCGTGCCTTCTCTAACAAAAAGGAGTGGTGAGATGAGCAGTAATGCCATCTTCTGGGTTTGACTTATTCAGGCAGTCTCTTTCCAAGCACCTAGACACTGAATTTTTTACAGTACCATGTTGTGTTTGTGTGTATAAGTCACTGTGTGCGACCCTTTAAAATGACAAGCAAACCAAACTTGTGGCTTCCCCTTTTTCCTGTTGTCATGGCAGTCTGGCACATTAGCCATCATTTGTGGTCTGATGGCCTGAGGCACCTGTTGTTTTGCCATTTACTCCCTGATGGACCTGCAGAATCCTAGATTTTATATAAGAAGTCCTTTTGGTCTTAACTAAGATTCCCCTGTGTTTATCCATAATTCAATTAAGGTATTAGGAATAGTGTGTTAGAACTCACATAACTCAATAGCAAAAAAACAAATATCCTGATTTTTTTAAATGGGCAAAGGACCTGAATAGACATTTCTCCAAAGAAGATATAAAAATGGCCCACAGGTGATGAAAGGGTACTTGTTAACATCATCAGGGAGTTGCAAATCAAAACCTTAGTGAGCTATCACTTCACACCTGTTAGGATGTCTCCTATCAAAATGACAAACACAAATGCTGGTGAGGATGTGAAGAGATGGGAACCCTTGCCCAGTGTTGGTGGGAATATAAATTAGTACAGCCATTATGGAAAATAGTGTGAAAGTTCCTAAAAAATTAAAAGCAGAACTACCATACAATCCAGCAATACCTCTACTGGGTAGATATCCAAAGGAAATGAAATCATTATGTTGAAGATATATTGTCATTTCCATGTTCTTCACAAACATTTTCACAATGGCCAGATACAGAAACAACCTAAGGGTCAGTCAACAAATGAAGAGATAAAGAAAAATGGTATATGTACACAATGAAATAGTACAGTTTTTAAAAGGTGATCCTTCATTTGCAACAAAATGGACAAAATTAGAGGACATTATGCTAAGTGAAACAAGCCAGTCGCAGAAAGAAAAATGCTGCATGGTTTCACTTATATATGAAATAAAAAAAAAAAAAAAGAAGCAGAAACAGAACAGTGGTGGGGGCCAGGGAGATGGGAAGATGTAGGACAATGGACACAACGCTGCAGTTATATCAGATGAGTGTAGAGATTTAATGTACAACATGAGGACTTTAGTTAATAATAATGTATACTGGAAATTTGCTAACAGAAGATTTTAGGTACTTCTGCCATGAAAATAAAGAAGGTAACTATGTGAGATGATATGTTAATTTGCTTGACGGTAGTAATCACTTCACTGAGCGTATGTAAATGTGTATGTCAGAGCAACATGTGATATACCTTAAATATACACAGTAAAAATTAACATATAAAAAGATAGTGTTACATGAACACATTTTGGTGGTTGTCACAGGCTATGGGGAGAGGGGAATAACTGGTTGATGGATATGGAGTTTTCTCTTGGGGCAAAGATGTTTTAGAACTAAATGTACAAAATGCAACTGAACTTTCTACTTTGAAAGAGTTAATTTTGTGTTATGAGAATTTCACTTTGGAGTAAAAAAAAAAAAGAATACTTTAGTGGATGTAGTCTCCTTAGCCTGGATATGGGTTTTCTTTTCTTTTTTTTTTTTTTGTTCAGTTTTTGGCTGGGGCTGGGTTTGAACCCACCACCTTTGGCATATGGGGCCAATGCCCTACTCCTTTGAGCCACAGGCACCGCCCTCTTTTCTGTTTTTTTAAGTTTTAGAATCATGACTTGGTTTAATCAGAAGGTGACAGAAATCTAAATTTTAAAAGCCCTAAAATAAATTGTTTCACAGATTTAGGAATAATATATACAGAAGACATGGGCTGAAAATATTATTTTAAAAGTTGAATTTTTGTTTCCTTTTTTTAAATTTCTTTTTTAAATTTTTATTATTATTATTTTTTTGAGACAGAGCCTCAAGCTGTCACCCTGGATAGAGTGCTGTGGCATCACAGCTCACAGCAACCTCCAATTCCTAGTCTCAAGCGAGTCTCCTGCCTCTGCCTCCCAAGTAGCTGCCTGCCATAACGCCCGGCCATTTCTTGGTTGCAGCCGTCATTGTTGTTTGGCGGGCCCAGGCTGGATTCGAACCCGCCAGCTCAGGTGTACGTGGCTGGCGCCTTAGCCCGTTGAGCCACAGGCGCCGAGCCTTTTTTTTTTTTGAAGACAGAGCCTCACTTTGTTGCCCTGGGTAGAGTGCTGTGGCATCATCATCATCTCACA
>CAUYON010057188.1:0-29029 GCA_963573935.1 Arctocebus calabarensis
GGAAGTAACGACTGATGTCACAGAAATACAAGAGATTATCTTTGAACACTACCAGAAACTTTATGCCCAGAAATTTGACAATGTCAATGAAATGGACCAATATTTGGAATCACACCCTCTCCCTAGACTTAGCCCAGATGAAATAGATGTCCTGAACAGAGCAATTTCTAGGACTGAGATTAAAGAAACAATAAAAAATCTCCCAACAACAACAAAAAAAATACCCTGGTCCAGATGGCCTTGTATCATAATTTTATCAAACTTTCGAAGAAGAGCTTATTCCTATACTAAAGAAATTATTCCAAAAAATTGAGGAGGAAGGAATCTTCCTCAATACGTTCTATGAAGCAAACATCACCCTGATACCAAAATCAGGTAAAGACTCAACTAAAAAGAAGAACTTTAGACCAATTTCACTAATGAATATTGATGCAAAATTTCTCAACAAAGTCTTGTCCAATAGATTACAGCTTATCATCAAAAAAGTTATACATCATGATCAAATAGATTTCATCCCAGGGATGCAGGGTTGGTTTAATATTCGAAAGTCCATCAACGTTATTCACCGTATCAACAGAAGCAGATCCAAGGACTATATGATCCTCTCAAGAGATGCAGAAAAAGCATTTGATAAAATCTAGCATCCCTTTCTAATTAGAACATTGAGGAGCACAGGTATAGGTGGCACATTCTTTAAACTGATAGAGGCTGTCTATGACAAACCCACAGTTAAGATTTTACTGAATGGAGTAAAACTAAAATCTTCTCCTCTTAGAACTGGAGCCAGACAAGGTTGTTCTCTGTCACCATTGCTATTAAACATAGTGCTGGAAGTTTCTAGCCAATACAATTAGATAAGACATAAAAATAAAGGGCATCCAGATGGGTGCAGAGGAGGTCAAACTCTCCCTTTTTGCTGATGATATGATCTTATACTTAGAGAACCCCCAAAACTCCACTACTAGACTCCTGGAAGTCATCAAAAAATACGGTAATGTCTCAGGATATAAAATCAATGTCCATAAGTCAGTTGCCTTTGTATATGCCTTGACTGTAACAACAGTCAAGATGAGAGGTTAATCACAGACACAACTCCCTTCACCATACCCTCAAAGAAAATGAAATATTTAGGAATATACCTAACAAAAGAGGTAAGAGACCTCTATAAAGAAAATTATGAAACTTTAAGAAAGGAGATAGTAGAGGACTTTAATAAATGGAAGAACATACCATGCTCATGGCTGGGAAGAATCAGCATTGTTAAAATGTCTATATGTGCCAGAGCAATTTATCAATTCAATGCCATCCATCCCTATTAAAAAAACAACATCCTATTTTCAAGACCTACAAAAAATGATTCTGCATTTTGTATGGAACCAGAAAAAAACCATATAGCTAAGGCAGTTATTAGTAATAAAAACAAAGCCAGAGGTATCACCATACCAGATTTTAGGCTGTATTACAAGGCCATAGTGGTCAAGACAGCATGGTACTGGCACAAAAATAGAGACATAGATACTTGCAATCATATAGAAAACCTGGAAATGAAACCAACAACTTAACAGCTATTTAATCTTTCATAAACCAAAAAAGAGGTTTCACTGGGTCAAAGACTCCTTATTCAATAAATGGTGCTGGGAGAATTGGATATCCGTATGTAAAAGGCTGAAACTGGATGCGCACCTTTCTCCCCTCACAAAGATTGATTCAAGAGGGATAAAGGACTTAAATTTAATGCATGAGACAATAAAAATCCTCAAAGAAAGAACTGGAAGAACACTGGAAGATATTGGCCTAGGGAAATACTTTATGAGGAAGACTGCCATGGCAATAGCAACAACTGCAATAATAAACAAATGGGACTTAATTAAACTGAAAAGCTTCTGTACAGCCAAGGAGACAACAACCAAAGCAAAAAAGACAACCTACCCAATGGGAAAGGATATTTGCACATTTTGAATCTGACAAAAGTTTAATTACCAGGATCTACACAGAACTTCAATTAATCTACAAGAAAAAAACCAACAATACCATACATCTATGGGGAACAGAGATGAATAGAATCTTCTCTAAAGACGACTGACAAATGGCCAGTAAACACTTGAAAAAATGCTCATCATCCCTAAGTATTAGAGAAATGCAAATTAAAACCACCCTGAGATATCATCTAACTCCAGTGAGAATGACCTATATCACAAAATCTCAAAATTGCAGATGCTGGCTCAGACACTGCTGGTGGGACTGCAAACTAACACAGCCTTTTGGGAAGGAAGTATGGAGAAAGCTCAAATAACTCAACCTAGACCTCCCATTTGATCCTGTAATCCCATTACTGGGCATCTATCCAGAAGAAAAAAACCCTTTTATTATAAAGACACTTATACTAGGCTGTTTATTCCAGCCCAATTTACAATTGCTAAAATGTGGAAACAGCCTAAATGTCCTTCAACCCAGGAATGGATAGGTAAGCCATGGAATATTACTCAGCCATCAAAAACAATGGAGACTTTGCAGCGTTTTTACTAACTTGGATGGAGCTGGAACACATTATTCTTAGTGAAACATCACAGGAATGGAGAAACATGAATCCTATATATTCAACTTTGAATTTATAAGTAATGAAAATACAACACAGTTTACCCATGAACAAGGTGGAGGTTGTTCAATGCACAGTCAAAAATTTACATTTAACTTTTGGCTGTTCCAAAATTTTGGAGCAGAGCCTTACCAATGTGTTATATGTATACTGTATTTTTATAATAGTGTTAGCTTGAGAAAAAATGTTATCAAGAAAGTCATAAGAAAAATGTATTTTTCATTACATGGAAGTGGATCATCATAAGATCTTTGTCTTCTATGTTGAATGGGCTGAGGAAGAGGAAGAGGGGTTTGTCTTGCTATCTTAGGGCTAGCAGAGATGAAAGTAAATCTACATACAATTGAACTTACACAGTTTAAAACTGTGTTGTTCAAGAGTCAACTGTATATCCCAGTCTGTGTGACTCAATTAAAGCAGTGCTTAGAGGCAAAATTAAAGCTTTAAATGTTCATATTTAAAGAAAAGAATAGTTGACAATCAGTGATCTCAACTTCTTCTAGAATCTAGAAAAAGAACAGATAGGCTCCAAATAAGTACTATGAAAGAAATATTATAACAAAAAGTGGAAATCACTAAAATGGGAAATGGACAAGCAATTGATAAATGAAATCCAAAATGTCATGGAACACAGGAACACAATAGAGAAAATCAATAAATTCTCAGTGGTTCTCAACCTTCCTAATGCCGCAATGTATTTTCATTGTTACAAAGAGGTCACAACCCACAGGTTGAGAACCGCTGCTCTAAATAATTCCAAGGCAGTTGGGGGTGGGAGGATAGATATCCTGTTAGGCAGATGGTCCTGGAACAACTTGATACCATTATGGAAAAAATAAAACTCCAATTCTCATCAACCATACAAAAATATTAACTCAAAATGTGTTATAGGTCTAAATGTATACCTTAAAACTCTAAAGCTTCTAGAAGAAAACATTGGGAAAAAAGTTCTCTGTGACCTTGGAGTAGGCAAAGGTTTTCTAGGTAGGACATAGAAAGCACTTATGAAAAAAGGAAAATTTTGGAAAACTGGACTTAATCAAAATTAAAAAGTTCTGCTCTTCCAAAGCTGTATAATAATGATTGGGGCACACTGGCTCATGCCTGTAATCCTAGCATTCTGAGAAGCCAAGAAGAGTGGATTGCTGAGCAAGACTGAGACATCCATCTCTAAAAAATAGCCGAGCATTATTGTGGGCTCCTGTAGTCTCAGCTACTTGGGAGGCTAAGGCAAGAGGATCTCTTGAGCCCAAGAGTTTGAGGTTGCTGTGAGCTATGATGCTATGGCACTCTACTGAGGGCAACAGAGTGAGACTCTGCCTCAAAAACAAAATAAAACAGCAACAAAACAAAGGTTTGTCATAAAACAAAAATGCTTACCACAGACTAGGAGAACATTTTTGCAATAATATATCTGATTAAAGGTCTTATATCAAGAACAACAAAGCACTCTTAGAAATTAATCAAAAGACAACCCAGGCTAAAAAGTGAGCAAAAGATTTACATAGACATTATACAAAAGAAAACATGAATGGCAAATAAATACCTGAAAAGAAGCTTAATTCCATTAGTCATCAGAGAAATGTAAATTAAACCATAATAAGATGTCATTATACATCTGTTAAAATGACTAAAATTGAAAATTTAGTAATACTAAGTGTTAGCAAGGATATGGAACAACTGAATTTCTTATTGTTGGTGTGCATTTTGAAAATGGGCAGTTTCTAAAATATACATTTACTATATGATTTAGTAATTCCACTTCTACATTTCCTTTTTGTTGTTGTTTGTTTGGAGAGTCTCACTCTGTTGCCCAGGACAGAGTGCCATGACATCAGCCTAACTCACTGGAACCTCACATTACTGTATCCAAGTGACCCTCCTGCCTCAGCCTCCTGTGTAGCTGGGACTACAGGCTCCCACAACAACACTCAGCTAATTTTTTCTAGTTTTAGTAGAGGTCTCACTCTTATTCAGGCTCATTTCAAACTGCTGATCTCAAGGGATCCTCCCATCTCCCAGCCTTCTGGAGTGTGTGAGTCGCTGTACCCAGCCTCACTCCTAAGTATTTTCCCAGAGGAATGAAGCCATGACTATGCAGAAATTAATGCCTGAATGTTCACAGAAGCTTAATTCAGAATTAGAAAAAAAATCCAAAAGTCCATTTATAGGTGAATAATAAATCATGGTACATTTAAACAGTAGAATACTACTCGATAAAAAGGAACAAAATCTTGTTACAACCTGGGTGACTCTCAAAACCATTATATATGCTAAGATTAAGAAAGCAGACATGAAAGTAACTACTTAATTCATGTATAAAATTTTATAATCAAAAAGTTACAGTGACAGGGGATCAATGATTGTCTACAGTCAGATTTGTAGTTTTTCTTTGGATTGAACACAAAGGAGCACTTTTGGATGTAATGGAAAAATTATTTTGATGTTTATAAGATGTAAATTCAGCAAAGTGCATTTTGTTGCATATAAATTATACCTCATTGAATTGATTAAAAGAAATGATTTGAGTGATGCTTTCTTCACTGAAATTTATATAAAATTGGGATTATACTTCAAAGCTTTTGGGAAGGAGTAGATTTTTGACTCCTGTTCATTCTTTGGTTATTCATTTATTTAGCTTCTCTATTGCCACTTAATTTAAACAGAAAATCAGTAATAAATCAACCTACAATTTCAATTCAAGGTTCTTCACTTTTTATTAAGAATTATGAGATTATCTGGTTAATGAGGGAAACTGGTCTTGTTCCACTTACTGAAAATCCTGGTTAAAAGTAATCTTTAGAGTTAAGCTGCAATCCAGACTGGAGTACATTCCACTCTTTTGTGTTTCCATATGTCTTAAAACATTGTGCAGTTTTCAAATGATATTGATGTCACACCAGACATTGCTTGTGGCTGAAGATAGAATTTTTTTTTTATGAGGTTTTTGGCTGGGGCTGGGTTTGTGGGGTTGGCGCCCTACTCCTTTGAGCCACAGGCACCACTGATAGAATATATTTTTTTGTTTTTGTAGAGAAAGAGTCTAACTTTATGAGCGTTGGTAGAGTGCCGTGGCGTCACACAGCTCACAGCAACCTCCAACTCCTGGGCTTAGGTGATTCTCTTGCCTCAGCCTCCCAAGTAGCTGGGACTACAGGCACCCGCCACAACGCCCAGCTATTTTTCTGTTTTGCAGTTTAGCTGAGGCCGGGTTTGAACCCGCCACCTTTGGTATATGGGGCTGGAGCCCTACACGATGAGCCACAGGTGCCTCCCTAACTGAAGAAGTTGGTGCTTAGATAATTTGTAATTCTTGAAAATCTCTGGACACAGCCACATGGCTCACTCCAAGTTATTTTTTGCCCGCCTCAACCTTCATTGTTACTGCTTAGTACCTTAGCACCACTCAGCCAGAGACCACAAATTCACCTCAGAAGCCAGACATGTAACAAATTGAGAAAGACCAAGAATAAGCCAAAAAGGGAGTCCAGGCATGGTGGCTCATGCCTGTAATCCTAGCACTCTGGAAGGCCGAGGCGGGTGGATTGCTTGAGCTCACAAGTTTGAGACCAGCTTGAGCAAAAGCGAGACCCCCCATCTCTACTAAAAAAAGAAAGAAAGAAAGAAAGAAAGAAAGAAAGAAAGAAAGAAAGAAAGAAGAAAGAAAGAAAAGAAGGAAAAGAAAGGAAAGAAAGAAAAGAAAGAAAGAACTGAGGTAAGAGGATCGCTTGAGCCTGAGTTGGAGGGTGCTGTGAGTTATGATGCCATGGCACTCTACTCAGGGTGATAGCTTGAGACTCTGTCTCAAAAAAAAAAAAAAGATAAAAAAGGGATAATGGGGGCTGTGCCAAATGAGAGTATGTATTCCTTTACCTAATGGCAGTAAAATAAAATAGAATTAGAGCTCACTTGCCAAACAAATGTATCTATAGGCAATATTCAACTGGTTGACCACCATTATAAATACATTGACTTGTGCCTTAAAATATAGAGTACCATTTAAAGCAGTTTCCCAATTAGTAGGCAAAGAATATCCTGGGAAGCTTTTTCTAACAACACACATTCCCCTTACCATCTGCCCAATTGAGGAACACTTGTATACTACCCTGGTATCTAGTGTTAAATGATAATAACCAAATTGATGGCACCATGTGGCTTTAGTTACTGGCCATTGCTAATAGTTTTGTTTTTGCCAGCAGAGAATGCTAATTTTGCTATGGATTTTAGCAAAACTACATTTTTGCACAATTGCATTATTAGAGAAATGACAAGAGGTTACTGTACATAGCTCTCAAATGACCCATATTTATAATGCCTAGTACTTGGGCAAAATTTTTGTTTTCTCATTTATTATTCAGTCATTCATCCATTCAGTAAATATTTAAGTGTATGTAAAAATGAGTTAGTGGTTTCTTTTCTCTGAAGATACTTAAAAGTTAGTGTTGGGAGAGAGAAACCTAGCACCAGTATTCAAATAGTGGATGGCGACTGATGAGCTTAATGAAGCCTCCTAGGATCAGCTGGACTGCTAGCGAATGCTTCATTTCCTGAGGATTTCTCCCCTCACAGAGCTGAGCTGAGCTTCAACAGTTCTCACAACAATTATCACCCACTTGTTCTGTAGGTCTCAAGTTTTTTTTGCATTCGTCAGGTTGAAGGATTCATGGTATTAATCACGACTGAAGTTGTTATTTATCACCTACTGGGTGAGAAATAATAATTTTGGCACGAGTGGGGCAGCAGGCCAGAGGTACCAAATTAAGTAAAACATCTAAACACTAGCAAGGATCATTTCTCTGATTAATGAATTGTTACAAAGAAAAAGTGCTACTCATTATCTGGTCTTACCAATACAAAGTGGGGCATGCAAGAAAAAATTACCAGCTTGCGCAGGCCAATTTTTCTGTTTGTTTCATTCCTCTTCCTCTTTTTCTGACTGTCTGTGCACAGACTGCATTGCAGTCATACTATTTTTTGTTTGTTTGTTTATTTTGCTACCATGGAACAGAAATGAAGAAACAACTTATACATTATTTTAGTGTTACATCAGACACTATTCATGGCTACTGAAGCAATGTTTTTAGTAACTTTTAAGAAACTGAAGTGATTTTGAAAAGGGATAGGTAAATTAACTTTGTAATGTTTAACTCCTCATATGTGTATAAACTAAAAAGTTTCCTCTCAAAGAGTCAGTGTGGTTTTCTTTTTCTGCTTTGAACTGAATAGGGCTTATTTTAGAAAGAGTAAATTTTTTTCTTTCCAGAAATAGGGCTTATTTTAGAAAGAGTAAATTTTTTTCTTTCTTTCTTTCTTTCTTTCAGTGTTGTTGTTCTTTGGCAGTTCTGAACAAGAAATGCTCATTTTTACTCTGACCTCCAGTGCAAATTTTACCTTTCATAATGCTATGTAAGGACTTCCAGTCAAGATGAGAGTAACAGGGCGGCGCCTGTGGCTCAGTGAGTAGGGCGCCAACCCCATATGACGGAGGTGGCAGGTTCAAACCTAGCCCCGGCCAAAAACTGCAGGAAAAAAAAAAAAAAAGATGAGAGTAACAAGGACAGGACTTACCTTCCTGCTATAAACAACTAAGAAAGCCAGACAAGATATACACAGCAATGATTTAAGACATGTAACAACAGTCTGTTTAGGACAGTGACCTCTGCAGAAAGGGCAAGAAAGTGAGCTCTTCAATCACTCAGCTTCCAGGCTGCCTCTCCCGAAGGAGGGATGCCCAAACAGAGCGCAGCAGTCTCCCTGTGTTGAAAAGACACGAGTTCCAAGTTCAAAAAGGCCAAGGTGGCTAGAATTCTCAAGACAGAGTACTGAAGAGGACTATTTATAGAGAGAACTCTGGAGATCTGTAAAAGGGTCACGTTCTAGACTTCATCTGAGTATTGACTGATACATACATATGAAGAAACCGTTGAGGCTAGAGAAAGAACTTTTGGACAAGAGCAAACAAGAGTTCACAGAGGGCTAAAAACAGTTTGTATTCCCTTCAGCCAGAGTGGAAAGACCATCTGATACCTGTAGCATCAAAGTTTTCAGAATTAGGGCCAAAATAGACCTAAGTGAATGGCTGTCTGAATCCACCTAACAAAGCTTTTTAAAGGATTGAATTAATTCTAAGACTGCATCTGAGAACAAAGCCTTAAAATAGTTAAGGTACACAAAAATCTCCAGTACTCAACAATGTGAAATGTGTAATGTCTGGCACCCAAGAAAAAATTATCAAGTGTGCAAAGAAGCATGAGGAGAAAAATCAATCTCTATAAATAGATCCAGAAATGACATAGATGAACAAATTAGTAGACAAGGATGTTAAAACAGCTATTATAAATTTACTATATATGTTCATGAAGGTAGACAAGAGAAGGTTATTTAAATATTATTCTGGATATACAAATAACAGTGTTATAACTTTGAAAGTGAACTAAGGACTGAATAATTGCAAATAAACCAGGATTAGTACGGTTGGCTTTTTAGAAGATGCATTTCAAAAAATTTTGTCACTGTACTTTTAAACGATAAGAACAGAAAATTATCCTGAGTGGCAAATTGAAATGCTAAACTTTATCATATTAATGCCGTGCTAGAAATTACCTTAAAACAATTTATATGTATACAAATGTGTATAAATATATGTATAAAGGAAAAAGCAAAGTTTAAGTCTATGTTCTTTTCATTTAGTTTGTTATGAACCCAACCTATTTAATAATTATTGATTAATGACACATAGCTGCTTCAAATGATTATCTAATATAGAGTCAATGAACACCATCTCTGTTTACACCTAATCAGAAAATAGCATCAAATAAAAAAGCCTGATTTCTAAAATAGTCCAAGAAAAAAAGGTACTTTATTTTAAATTACTATTTTGCTGATAATTCATAATATATATTTAAAGTGAGTAAACATTTTTAAAGTACTACATATCAAATTAAATTGAAAGCACCCACTTGACTGTAGTCAAGATATCTGTGAAATGAAAATTTCAAATATAAAAGCCATCTCTTAACAAAACTCAACCAAAATGAATTCAATGTATACAAATGGTTACTCAACATCTGTTACATTGCATTTGTTAGATTCTGAAAGGCAAAGAAAGATATAGGCTCTCTCTCAAGAACTTACAATCTGTATGGGTAGACTGGACAAAAATGCATAAAGAGTCAAATTTAGAGTGTAAAAAGGCAGCAATTAAAGAAGGAACATAGGTTATACATACAGATTTGAAGTTAAAAAAGAGGTTGAGTTTAAAAGTGAAAATTATTGACAGTTAATGAAATGTCATGAAGTTAAAGTCAATTACATTTTATTTATTTATTCATTTATTTAATCTACTCTGTCCCAGGCCTTTTTTTTTTCTTTTTTTTGGCACCCTGACTAGAGTGTGGTGGCATTATAGCTCACAGCAACCTCAAGTTCTTGGGCTCAAGCGATCCTCTTTCCTCAGTTTTTCTATTTGTAGCAGAGACAGTCTGGCTACTGTTCAGGCTGGTCTTGAACTCCTGAGCTGAAATGATCCACCCACCTGGGCCTCCAGAGTGCTAGAATTACAGGCTGAGCCACCCTGTCTGGTGGTGTCCTGGGCTGCTTAATTTGAACAAAGTGATGAGTGATGTGGGGATTAACATCCAGGGCATAATTGAAATTCACTTTAATTTCAACCAGCTCCCTCAAAACTCCTGGTCCCCATCTTTTGCGGTCTCAGTTTCTTCCTTAAAGAACTTAATCCCCAAAGCCCTGCTCCCGAACTCCAGTTTCTCCTTCCCTAGCTTCTCCTCGTGTCCTGCCCCTGCCCTTTCTCACCTAGAAGGGCAGGCACCTCAGTTTGAACGCATGAGAAAGCCCGAAGTGGTGTCAGAGATGGGGGGGGCAGGGCTTCCCCCTCAGAGGAAGGGACTGAGGGGTACAGGGTGGTAAAGTGAGGGCCCCCAAAGTCCAGGCTACCAAAATATGGCTCTGGGCCCACAGGAGAGGACCCCAGTCCTCCTGGGAATGGAGACCCAGCAGCCTCAAACTCCTCCGGGTGTGAATAGTCACTGCTTGATGGCTTTGCCCTTCCGGCGCTGGTTACAGAACCGCGGTCAGACCACATCCTTCTCCAGCCCAAGCTGCTGGGTGATGTGGCTGGTCTGCTGTGGGCTGGGTCTGGGGCACTCAGGACGAGTTCTCCAGGTTGCCTCGTCCTCCATGCTCATGCTCTTCCTCTTTCTGGCCTACGCGAGGGTCCCTGAGTGCCTCCTGAAGATTTTCATTGTCAGCTTCCTCCACCCACTTCTGCAGCTGGGGCCACAGCTTACCCATTCTTGAAACTGAGCTGCTGAGCCTCAAAACCGCAGATAGTGGTTTGCTGAATGTCTTCTGAAAGAGAACTCCCTGGGTGAGCCCCACCTTAGCCTGAGTCTACCCCGGGCTGATCCTCTTCTGCTTCCGGAGCTTGGCAAACTGCTGGGGTTCTGTTTGCAGAGCTTTGATGTCTGGGGACTACTCAGGGCTTGCTCCGGCTTCATGGCAGGGGGGAAAGGGGGAGTTCCAGGCTCAGGGGAGGCCCCCTTGAAGTGGCTCTTTGCTCCAGGTCCGAGATGAGTGCTAGCCCCACTCCAGCCTAAGGTCCACAGTACACCATAGCCCCTCAGAACGCATATCATGGAGAGGTATGGGGGAATGCCCTACACCTCAGACATTGGCCCAATCCCGAGTCCATTCCTGGCCTTTCAGGAGGTCCTGGAAGCTTAGCCAGGTCCGAGGGTCACCCAGCCTGGGCCTTCAGCCCTCCTGGCCCATCACCTCCACCGCCTTGTAGGCGCAAGAAGGCAAAATCCAAAGCCAGGTGTCCCACCATGGGGAAGGAAATTACCCCAACCCAGGGCCTGGTGAAGTTTAAAGTGAATTAGATTTTAAAGGAGATAGGTAGACTGAATAGAGGAAGATTTCAGATTAAAATGTTGCAGTAGGAGTAAAAAGTGCCCAGCAAGTTCATGGATAGTAAGTAAATCAATATGATTGGATAAGAAGTTTTCTACAGGGTAGTCATGGAAGATGAAGTTATAATGCAAACTTGGACTAGATTACAAAAGGCTTGGAGGGCACTTAACTAATTTGGACATTTAGGCAATGTGCAGTCATGGTAGACTGAGTGTTGTAATGAAAATTGCTCTGGGCTCGGAGTCAAAAGACTTACGTTGGACTCCTGACTCCAGTTGGTAGCTGTCTACATGTCTCAGGCAAGCCGATTCCTCTCCAAGTTTGAGCTTCCTCATTTACAAAATAAAAATGTTAATACCTGTTCTGCCCACCTCACAGGCTGCGAAGATGAGACAAATTAATTAATGCAAAAGTGCTTTGAGGATTATGAAGCATTTCACAAATCCAAAGCGTTATTTTTGTTGAAGAGAAGAATCCGATTAAATTGGCTGATGAGCATGCTTGCTCAGGAAGTGATCTGTAGTATGCCTCCTGTAGCTAGGAGACAAAAATGAAAGGTCATTTCATTGCAGTTTCATTGCAGGTGATGAGTACCTGGATTAGGAAAGTCACCAAGAAAAAGGAAAGAGAAGGGTAGATCTGAGAAAAAATTGGAAGGAGAAGCTAATAGATAGGTGACAGCAAATTGGATGTGGTGAAAGAAAAGGTTAAGATCCAAGTTCATAGGCCTCAATGGCCAAAAGGTATAGTTGGTAGGAAGGAAAACTAATGAGAAGTTGACAGTTTGGAAGCCAGCTCTGGACATGTTGAGTTGTTCGTCCAAATGGCAGTGTCCAGTAGACAGTTTTAAAAGACATTAATTTTCACAGTCTAACAAATCTTCCAAAGACTGTTCTGGGATGTGAGAGCCCTTTAATAACCATGTTTTTGTAGTTTTAGGGTATAAGAGAATAACATGTCTGGGAATGGGGGAGGGGTCAGCTGGGCATAATTTAGCTCTGCCGACCTTGACAATGCTCATTGTAAAACATGCGAACTTTGTCAGAATACGTCTATGGGGCTGCTGGCCACATCTTAAAAACTCTCTAAATGTAAATTCACAAGATCTATCATGCTTGTTTTTCTACAATTTTATTATTAACATATGTATGTTTCTATTTTCTTCCCTCTCGTCATTTAATTGAAGGAATTGCAGGTGATCAGAAGTGGCAAATACTGTTAGAAATTCTGTTACCTGCCTGTTATTTTTCAATTAAAAGTATTCAATTTCTGGAAATCATGTCAAGTCACTACTAAGATGACCCTGATAACTTTGGTTTTCCTCATTCCCATAAGCAGAATTGGCCTAAATGGAATATATTTTCATTCTGGTAAGTGACCAAAGTAAGATTTTTGTTTTGTAAATTAGTGTTGAGGAACAATTCAAAATTCATACATTGCTTTTTATTAAAGTCAGGTATTTTGGTCAAATTCGCAAAGTCCATGTTTGAAAACACTCATCTGTCTGAATATAGTAAACGGCAGAGGATGGGCATGAAGCATCATCTATCTCCTTTTGGTCCTTCCTATCCTCCATCACTGAAAACTGGAGGTTGGGAGATATTTTTATGTCCATGTAAATTTTAGAGGAAAGTAAGTACATATGTTTCTAATGAATTTACACTTAATTCATCAAAATGTGCAGCTTTGTAGAAGCTATTTGAGGTCTAACTACAGCCCTTTAGGAAAATTTTTAAACTTCTTGGTTGTCCTCCTCCATGACTCCTTCTCCTTCCCCGATAAAATCAGAGGGTTATAGTAAAAGAAAAATACTGGGCTCTGCCTGAATCGAATGTCTGGATTTTAGAGATGAAAGATTACCACCTGAATAATTTAGAAGTTGTTTCATGAGCTCACCCTTATCGTCTATGTATATGCGTGTATGTGTATGTGCACACTTGTGTGCATACATGTACATAAAAGAAAGCAGGATTGAAATGTTCCCCAAACTTTAGATCTGGAGAAGAGCTGTCTTGTCTTGTCATTTTGCAAGGATGACAATTCTTCCTGCTGTAACAACAGCAGATCCCAAAAACTAATCACACCCACTATTTGCAGGTATAACCTTTTCTGTTTACAACTAATGACAACGAATATGCCTTCCACCACATTCCCTTCCAAAGGAACAAAACGCAGGGCATTTCCAAGGCGTTAGGCACAGCAGTCAACCAGGGACAGCAAGGGTGCCCTTCGCTTTCCCCTTTATCAAAATACATTCATTCCAGTTTTCAAATTCCTGTTTTTGAGTCCTAAATCTCTACCCACACTAATTTTTGCGGGTCAGATTTTGACCCTGATTGGAACAAAATCTGGAGTCAGATATTCACACCGGAACGCCTCCACCTCCCTGCGTGTCAGAAGCCATATTGCCGTGCACGCTTCACACACCTTGGAGTGCGGCTTGTGGAACTGATGAGTGAGAACGCAGCGCTGCGGCGCGGGCCTGGTAATCACAGCACTGGGGAAACACATACATCATCTGCCACACAGGTTGGCATTTCAAGTAAAAAACCTTCACACTGTGTAAGATGTTGGACAAATGATGGCCATATGCATGTGTGTCTGGGTGCAGATGGCTCTGCGTTCCCAGCGAGGGGAAAGCTGAGCTCGGCTCTTTTCGCAGACAGTTTAATATTGGTGACACAGTTTATGTCCTCGGCAAAAACAATAATGGAGGGGAAGGTGACATAAATTATTTGCAAATCGTTTGACATATGCAGGGCATTGTCCTTGCAATAATCACCATCAGTCTGTCAGGTTAAGATATGAACCGTGCCACTGCCATTTTATATCACTGTGTTAAGCTTTCACACGTTGTAATTTTACGGATTTGTTCTTTGGAGAGCCGCAACTACACAAATCAAATTGGATTATGTTTAGTCATGTACTGTACCACGCGCATTGCTGAGATAAAAAGGAAAACACACATCTGTGGAATGATCTGGAGGTGCTCTTTCATTTCCTACCTTGTGAGGTGGTAAAGAAAACTTCTCATCTATACCATCACTCCACTTTAGTTCATTTTTCAAGTTAGTAAGATTATTTTGGAGAATGTTTACTTGCTCACTATAAAGCTGTATAGAACGTATAGAAGAGGAAAATGGCCCATCTTAAGGATTTTCTTAAATATGTTTTCTAATAAATTTAAGAAGTCAATATGCAAATGTTTGATGACACCTTGTAGCTGCCTTTAAATTTTATATCATTTAAAATAATATAGTTTTCCTATATTGGATTTCTTTCTCACCCCCTCAAAATGACTGTAACTTGTGATTACATAGCAGACGGTGTTGGCCCCTGTTTCTATGGTATGAACTTAATGCCATATGGCATGTTTTACTTATCGAGCTCTTGCTGCCAATTGATGTTGAAAATTGTGTTTTACGGTTTAACCATACATAGCAAATGCTGTAAACGCGTCTGAGTCATTGCTGTATTGCATACATTTGGACCAATTGATAAATGGACGTTAGAGACGGTTTCTCAATTTCCCAGAGTTTTCAAGAAAACTATAAATTCTGAAACAGGGCATTGAAAAATGGAGTACAAAAACTTCAAAGGAGAAATATGATTTGTTTTCATTGGGAAAAGCTACTCCCATTCAGTTACACTGACAGGGCTGCATCTGCCTGCCCTCATTACAAGGCCCTTAAAACAAAGATGTATTACATTTCCGTCTTTGAAATCACACTTTTTCTCTCACCGCAGGTAGCCATTATCACTATGCCATTTTATATCTGTACTGATAAGAGCGGTGAGGCGAGCACTCGCAAAGAAACTGTGGTACTCTACCTTAAATGGTGCACTTCAATGGTACATCAGGGGATTTGACCTTAGGCTCAGAGGATTTCAGAAAATCTGGTAGTGGTAGTAAATTGGAATATTCTTTACTTAGCACTCAGGAAAAAGTTAAATAGATGAGAATTTAAACTTCATGAAGAAGATGGTGATAAAATCAAATATATTTATAGGACCCAAATATGATAGGAGGAAGGCAATCTTTTTTTACCGCCTTCCAATGAACTTAACTGATCCATTTATTTTGGGAGCTGTTTACCACTGGCTGATACGAGCTCTATTGTGCTGCATGTAACTTCCCATGGAGGCCATTCAAGGGGATGTCCCACAAGCACCTCAAATTCTCCACGCCCCCTCCGAACTGCTGCTCCTATACTATTTCTCCAAGTCCGTGAATATCACCATCCTTTCAGTTGCTTTTGTGCCTGTGTCCCCTACAGCTTGCATGCTCATCTCTGCTATGAAACACTTGCACATAGTATACTCAGTGGTTTTAGTTGTCTCTCTTCCCGAATAGACTGTCAGGTCTTCGAGACCATGTGGGTACCCAATCCTCAGTAAATATTGGGTGAATTAAACGGAATCATCTGTGGATCTCTTTTCTTCTTCATCTCAATATCATCAGTCACTCTCAGTTATTCTGAGGAGTCACATCTAGACTATATCTCTTTGTCTTCATTCCACTTTTCCCTGGCTTCAGACCCTCATCATTTTCTGTTGTTCTTTGCCAACTATTTCTTCCGGACTGAAGCCCCTGTTTCTGCCCTCCTCTCTGGGTGGGGTATAGGGGGACACACGTTGCTGCATGGTCTATGTTGCTTCTTCTTCCTGCTCCAGAGAACTCCTGGTCTTAAATAAGTAAGTTTATTTACTTATTGATTTATTCCCCACAAAACAGGACTTATCAAATATTAGCTTACTGCTAACCTCAGTAGGGTTTCTGTTTTTCTCATAGATTTTTAGAATGTAATTCTTCACAATGAGTTGTAGCTTTCATTGATCTGATCTCTCTTGAATGTGGCATTAATTTTTAGCTCACATGTCCAGGTCTAGACTTCTTTTAGTTCAACTGTTTACACCTGGCACGCGAAAACGCCCTTTTTATATAAAAAAAAATTTTTTTGAGATAGGGACTTGCTCTGTCACCCAGGCTAGAGTGCAGTGGCATCATCACAGCTCATTATAACCTCGAACTCTTATGCTCAAGAGATCCTCCTGCCTCAACCTCCTGAGTAGGTGGGACTACAGGCATGTACCACCATGTCTGGCTAATATTTCTTTCTTTTTCTTTTTTTTTTTGAGAAAGAGCCTTAAGTTGTCACCCTGGATAGAGTGCTGTGACATCACAGTTCACAGCAACCTCTAACTCCTGGGTTCAAGCGAGTCTCCTGCCTCCGCCTCCCAAGTAGCTGGGACTACAGGCGCCCTCCACAATGCCGGGCCATTTTTTGGTTGCAGCTGTAATTGTTGTTTGGCGGGCCCGGGCTGGATTCAAAGCCACCAGCTCAGGTGTACGTGGCTGGCGCTTTAGCCCATTGAGCCACCGGCATCGAGCCTAATATTTCTATTTTTTATAATGATAGGTTCTTGTTGTTGCTCAGGCTGGTTTTGCACTCCTGTAAAAAATTTTAAACATACAAATATTTAGAAAAAAATAGTATAATGAACTCCCTGTACCTATTTCCCAGCTCCAAAAATAATGACCTCACAATCTTATTTTGTGTATACACCCATTCAACTTGTGCTCTATTGCTTTCAATCAGCTACCATATGACACATATAATCTTTGAATATACTAGGTGTTTCTAAATAATAATGATTCTTTTGAAATTTATTAACATTTTCTATTCAAAGAAAGTTCCAAATAAGGTCCTCACATTGTTTCAGGTTGCTGTATCTCTTGAGTCTTATATAGAGAGAATTCCTTCCTTCCTTCCTTCCTTCCTTTCTTTTTTTCCTCCCCCTTGGCATTTAGTTGTTGAGAAAACAAGTGCTTCTCCAAAAGCTATTTTCTGCAATCTAGATCAGCCAATGTTGTTTTCTTTCTCTTTATTCACCAGTTTTCAAGTTAATGAATTGGTTCCCTAACATTTTTCAAAGATGACTAGTGAATTATTTTTTTTCTTAGTACCATTATGAATGTATGGACTTAAATTTTTTTTTTATTTAATCCATGTATTAATATTTATCCTCTTTACCAAGTTGTCCTATTTGGGGGGTAAGGGGAGCCTCTTTAGTTGATTTTCACTGACTAGGGTATGATTTGGTAGCTTTTATTATGACCTATCTTACACATTTCCTTTTTTAGACCTGAAATCAGTTACATCTCTTAAGACTTCTAGAACTTTTTAATGAGAAATGATATTTAGAAACCACAATGGACCTGCTCATTGCTACTGGAGTTGATACCATTTCTAAGCATATAAACATATCTGGGTATATAAATGAAACACAAAGCACATGCAGAGAAGTCTGGCTTGGATTCCTGAATAGACCGTATCTCTCAGTGTTTAGTTGTTTTCACAACCTTCCTCATTCTGTTGCAAAATATTGCTTCAATGGCATTTTAATAGGAATTGCATTGAATCTATAGATTGCTTTGGGCAGTATAGACATTTTCACAATCTTGATTCTTCCCAGCCATGAGCATGGTATGTTCTTCCATTTGTTAACATCATCTGGAATTGCTTATGGTTTCATAATTTTCTTTGTAGCGGTCTTTCACATCTTTTTTTATGCATATTCCTATGAATTTCATTTTCTTTTGAAGCTACTGTGAAGGGAATTGTGTCCTTGATTAGCTTCTCATCTTGGCTGTTATTGGTGTATACATAGGCTACTGATTTATGGACATTGATTTTATATCCTGAGACATTGCTGCTATTTTTTGATCACTTACAGGAGTCTTGTGGTTGAGTCTTTGGGGGTTTCTCTAAGTAAAAGATCATATTGTAGGCAACAAGTGAGAGTTTGACCTTATTAATCTCTGATTTAATTTTGGTTATTTCTTTTCTTCTGCTAGGTTTGGGATTAGATTGTTCTTCTTTTTCCAATTCCATTAGATGGTTCACGAGATTGTTGATCTGCTCTCTTTCTGTTTTTTAAATGTAGGCATCTAATGTGATAAATTTCCCTCTTAAGACTGCTTTTGCTGTGTCTGACAGATTTTGGTAACTTGTGTCTTCATTGTTGTTATGTTTGAGGAATTTAACAATTTCCTCTTTTATCTGTTCCTGAACACCACTATCATGCAGCAAGAGATTGTTTAATTTCCAAGTCTTTGTGTAGGGATGAATGTTTTTGTTGGCATTGAGTTCCATCTTTATTTCCTTGGTTTGAGAAGATATAAGGTATAATTTCTATTCTTTTAATTTTGCTGAGGTTTGATTTCTAGGATGTGGTCTATTTTGGAGTATGTACCATGGGCTGACAAGAAAAATGTATAATCTTTAGCTTTAGGATGGTGTGTTATTAATCCCATTTGTTCTAGGATCACACTTAAATCCTTTGTATCTTTGTTTAGTTTCTGTTTAGAGGATCTGTTCAGTTCTGTCAGAGGGGTGTTAAAGTCCCCAGCTAATATGGTTTTATAGGATATCATATTGCTCAGACCCATCAAGGTGTGTTTCAAAAATCTGGGAGCATTTAAGTTGGGTGCAAAAATATTTAAAATTGAAATGTCTTCTTGTATTGTTCCTTTGACCAATATACAGTGTCCATCTTTGCCTTTCTTAACTTTAGTTGCTTCAAATCTGCTTGCATCTGACAGTTAGATTGCAACCCCCCTTTATTCTGATTTCCATTTGCTTGAAACACTGTTTTTTATCCCTTAACCCTGAGTATTGATTTGCTTTCAAGGCTAGGTTTGTCTCCTGGAGACAACATATGGATCGCTTGTGCTTTTTTCTGCCAAAAATGACAATGAAAGAAATAAAGATGCATCATTATTTATGTGCCCCAATGTAGTTTTTAGTAAGAGTTGATATGTATGTCCTAACTTCATCATTTCTCATCACATAAAAGGACAAGATTGTCTTATGCCTTTCCATACAGGGAAAAAACCACTTGATCCAATCTTACTCAGAATGTACACCAAATTAACTAGCCACTAGCAGTGATAGCCTGCTGTAAGCCATCTGCCTCTGGTCTTGGGGCAGGGACCTTTGTAATTAATAGGATCTGGCTTCAAATCTTAATTTCACTGCTTCCTAGTCATGTGACCCTGAAGAAGTCAGTTTCCTCATTTCTCAACTGAGCATAACAACTTACTTCACAGGTGCTGAGCTGGTTAAATGTAACATGCACAGTATGTTACATGTCTCTCAACCTGGTCTCTTATTACAGAATAAATATTCTCTTTCTCTGGTCTTCCTCTGTAGCTTGACAACTGACACATTCAGGAGTCACAGCTGGATCTTGGCTTTATTTATTTATTTTTAAATCACTGTTTTGGTGAAAAAACTCATTTTAATTTACATTTTTTTATTTGGAGTTGGTATGTATTTCCAACTGTACTGCCAATGTATTTCTACTGCCAGTTTCTGATTTCCTGGTGCAGAATAGAAAATACATTTAAAAAATCTCAGAATATCCAAGAAATAAAGTAGATGGCCAAATAATTTCCTTAGCCTTAAAAACATTCCATGCATTTGTGAATGAATTATATAGGATAACCTTTGTCTTGAGTCACCTTGATATTTTTACTATAATTTCTTAATTTAAACAGATGCTCAATCAAGGTATTCTGTGCCCTTTACAGGTAGCTGTTTATCAATAGATCTATTACATCCTCTATGTTGTACATTACCCCCAAATAGTTACAATTTTATTGTTTTTAATGCTGGCTTTAAAAAATAATTTTTTCAGATCAGAGCAATATTTAGTGGCTTTCTAAGATGTACTCTATTATAAGGGGCAAACCCCTCAAATACATGTTTAAACAGCTACACCAAACCCCACACCCCACACAAGAAATAAACCCACTTATAATTTGCCCATCTCTAAGCATCAGGACCTCATTGACAATCTGTGCTTTCCTTATGTTCATTATACTTGAGGAGTGTACTTAGCCTCTTGTCACTGTGGTCTTGTCAGAATTGCACATAAACTCTCACTAAAGTGACTTTCTGTTTCACACAGGATATAACAAAATGTGAAGTATTATGGTTTTTCATGTAATTAACTCAAGGGAATTTAATGAAAATAAAAGCATAACACAATATGCAAAATCCTTTTACCTTAGCCAAGAATAAGATTTTCACTGAGATTTTCCCACTGCACTGGGTCTGCTGCTCTCTAAGTTCTCATCATCTTCAGGTGTCATCAACTAGGTAAGCACTTCAAATTTAGTTTCTTATGTGTAGTTTCAAGCGTGGTCTCCTTTTGTGGTAGTGAGCTGGCAGAGTTCCCAGATATAATACAAGATGCTCAGTTAAATTTGAATTTCAGATAAAAGAACATATGTATTTTTAGGGTAAATATGTTCTACCTATTACACAAGACACACTTGTAGTAAAAACTTATTTATCATTTATCTGAAATTCAAATTTGTTATTGTCTATTTTCTGTTGTCATTTTTTCTCTTAAAATTTTTGTTGTAAATTGAGAGTTTAGAATTGTATATATTTGTGGTGTAAGATGATGTTCTGATATATGTATGCAAAGTGGAATGATCAAATAAAGCTAATTCACATATCACTTTAAATACTTGAGATATATGTCTACTAAAAATACATTTTTTGTGGTGAAAACATTTGAAATTATTCTCTTAGAAATTTTGAAATACACAATGCACTATTATTAACTAATGGAAGATGTTCTACATTTTTATTTGCTAAATCTGTCAACCCTAGTTGCTGGGCTTGTTGGAAATAGAACATTCTTACAATATTTGTATTTACATGCCTATGAAATTTAGCACAGAAGGGTGTCTAAAATAAGCCCAAACCTGTATGTTTATTTTGTTTAGCAGAGATAGGTCTATAAACCCTATCCAGAGGCTTTTGCACATCTTTTAACCTGATCTTAGATCAGCTCTTAGGTTAAAATCCTTAGAATAATTGAATAAGATAAAATATTCTGGGAATGAAACACCCACAGGCTGCTTTCTTTTCTTGAAGCTCCAATTTATAGACAGTATCTCTAAGCTGGTTTATAGGACAACTTTCTGTTGTCTGAATCAGTATTAGACCGGGTGTGTCCCTTTCACCTCCAACAGGACACAATAGGAACAAAGTTCCAAGTCCAACTTCAATATTTGGCTTTTGTTGAATATATTACAACTACTGATTTTTCATGCACAAAAGTTCCTTTCATTGCATTTGGTGTCTGATTTTGTCTCTTTCACAGGAATTGCATTCACTCGCACAAAGATTCAATTTGAAGCTTGTTATGAGGAATTCTCCCCTTAAAGACTTGCATCCAGGGCCACCAGCAATGGTATTGTTCTTCTATGTGGCTCCCATTGTAATGAGTGCACAATCCAAATCCTTAGATGTACTGCAAATTTAATTGAAAGAAGCATTTTAGCACTGTGATCTATTATTCAGTGAACTAAAGGGGAAATAAGAAACTAATATTCATGTGTGTCTAGGGTCTACCAACATGCCAGATGAAAAAATATATTGGCTCATAATTTTTTTTTTGAAAAGAGTTTTGTAATACAAAATGTTGAATAATGAAAAGGATTGATATCTACAAATAAGGCTGATGTGATCTCTACAGCACTATCCCCTTTTCTAAATAAGGGTCCACTTCTACAAGTAGCCAGTCCTTAATTACATGGGCAAACAGAAGTGACAGAGTGGACATAACCCATTCCTGGACAAGCATCTAAATGGGAGAACTGCCACTATCAAAGGCCCTCGCACTCATCTCATGAGGGCAATGTGTGTTTTAAAAATGGCAGGCTGTACATGGCATGCCCCTGCTAGTGATGGCTTCTTATTTCTACATAAAATTCACGTAATTCTTCAAAGAGGTTACTTGGCCATAGCAGGTTGATTTTGATCTTGACCAAATTGATGGTAACCTTTCTTAAATTATAAGCATGCTTTCTACAATGATTGCATTTGTTTAGCATATAAAAATGTTTGCCAGGAAGAAACTTTTCTTGATCTTCTATCTTATCCAGAAAAGGGTCCTTTCACTTTCAGGCCCTTCAGACAGCTGTTGTCACCATATAGTGAATCAATATCTGTCTTTGACTGATTTGTTATCTTTCCTGTGCTTTTTGTTGCAAGTTTTAGCAAGCAGTGAAATGAAAAAAACCAGGGGATCAAATTTGATGCAGACTAACAAAAATCTTACCCTTATCTTAAATCTTTGGAATTTGAATTGGGTTGTGAGGCAGCTGTGTTTAGAATTCTAGTTAACTGAGCTCTTACTCTTACTCAGAATGCATTCCCTTATCACTCACTATGGAAAGGCAAGAACATTTTAGAAACATCCATGTACCACATCCATGAAGCTGCATATGTCTTCCACATGCCTGTGATTTATGCGAATCCCAGGGGAGGCATTCTCCTTCCCAGAACTTGTAGTAGTGCCCAGGATGCTGAAGTCCCATAATTTTATTGATTCTGACTTTAAGTATTACAAATGCCATCAAGCTGAAATTTGGCAAAACAATTTGTGCTGTAGATATGTTTTTCAAAATCCTGTGTTTGATGTGCTTGGGGATGCTACCTGAAATGAGAGTACTGAATGGGACAATCCATTACTTGCCACACAGATTTTACTTGCCCTATATCAGCAAAGTCCTGGGTAAGTTAAAGAAAGGAATGGGAACATGGTACAAGTCCCAACCTCTTTCTCCACTTGTGTATGGCCATGAGGGCTGCAGAAAGGAACAGGGCTTAGAGAAAAACATTTGTAGAGAGAGAGAACACAAGGACACAGCCGAGCAGCAGGAGCTGCAGCCATCATGCAGTGACTCCTTTAAAAAGCTGTGGTTTGCCAGCTTCCATGATGATCCTTGAAAGTCCTTTAATGACCTTGTTCCTGGGGGGCAGAACTTAGGAAACAGGAGGGGACAATTTTGAAAGAGGCTGCAGTTTTGTGTAAACCCTTGAGATACTGAACTGGCCACAATCAAATATTAATACTAGCATTTTTGTAACCCCTTGGCTGATGAGGCTGCTGGGGTCTGGGATGAAAGATGTTATCTGCAAATAGCCCTAGCCACTGTGGGACATTCCATTTCATTGAACATCTTCTGTACTTTTCATCAGTACCACCCTTTAGGGGAAGCCAAGTTATCTGGGATGCTGCTAATTGGCATATGCAAGCCACACTGCTGGCCAGTGAGAGCCTTTTTGTAAGAATGCTATTGACCCAAAGAGTTCCAGCCTATGCTTTTAGAATAGTGATTCTCAATTTTGCCAAAGCATAAGAACCACCTGAGACATTTGTTAACATGTAAATCCCCAGGTCCATCTCTTGGAGATTCTGATTCAGTTGGTGGAGGATGAGGTGGGTGGTGATTGATGGAATGATGTCCAAGGATCTGTATTTTTAATAAGCATGCCAGGTGTCATTATGATCAGTGAGTTTAAGAACATTTACTTTAAGTGGGTTAATGTATAATGTGCCCCAGTTAGCCAGATTTTGCTTAGAATTTTATCTCTGGGATTTGATAGATAAGAATATCATGTTACCTTATTCATCACTTATCAATTTCATAGACTTTGGTTCATTTTCCCTTTTATTTTTTAGAGGACAGGGAGTCCAAATCTTTTAGTCTTTCCTCTTGTGAAAACTGCTTGACCCACGTGTCTCCAGCCATGTGTGGATATTGAGTATAAGGACCAGAACTGCAAGCAGCTTTCCAAATAGTGTGCCCAAAAGGGCAAGCACAAGTCTTTACCTTTCTCTCCTCATCTTCAGATTCTCTCTCTCCATCTCTGCACTCTAACCACACAAAACAACCTATTAAACTCTGTGGGCCTTTTCTCTCAGAGTGTTTTTTTTCTTTCTGGAATACCAAATCCACTTAACCCATCTATATCCAGCTAATTTGCACCATTTTCAGCTGCCATCTATATGTGGCATATAACACCCTTGGGTTCCATCTAGGAAAGAATTTGTCACATTCCCTCAATTTATTTTACATCCTGTTAGACTATAAGCTTTATATTTCTGACAGCAAACACAGTGCTTGGCACATGATCTGTGTTCAGTACGTCTTCACTGAAGGAAACAAGGCTTAATTGTTACATTTTCTGGTGTCATCCAATATTCATGCACTTCTCTGTTAGCAGGAACATGGCAGGAGAGATGTTTGCAGAGAAAGCCCTTGAACTCTGGCAAAAGTGAAAGCCCAAATCCTGGAGCTTCGCAGGTACATTTTGTGTTCTTATAAATGCTGACACACATCTCTCAATTTTACATCAAATGGGAGTTGTGAGAGATCCTTCTCTTTTGTCCCTGTAAGCATTTCATATATATATATATATATTTTTTTGTTTTTGTTTTTGAGACAGAGTCTCACTATGTCACCCTCGGTGTTGTGCTGTTGCATCACAGCTTACAGCAACCTCCAGCTCCTGGGCTTAAGTGATTCTCTTGCCTCAGCCTCCCAAGTAGTTGGGACTACAGGAGCCCACCACAACACCCGGCTATTTTTTGTTGTTGTTGTTGTTATTGTCACTGTTGTTTAGCAGGCCTGAGCAGGGTTCGAACCCACCAGCCCTGGTGCATGTGGCTGGCACCCTAACCATTGAGCTATGGGTGCCAAGCCGAGCATTTTGTATTTTGAGCATTTTGGTATCATCCACAGCCTGGGAGCTTTCTCTTTGCTCTTCTAAGTGTCTTTTCAGGACACATATAAAACACCAGACAGCCCCACTTTGAATCTCTATGGAAACTCTTTTTTGGTACTGAGAAAATGTTTATTTCTATTTGCTTTATGTTTTTTAGTTTTTATAGTTCTCTCTCCGCTTTTAAGAACAGAGCTCTTAAACTCATCATGAGCCATTTGGATATAGATGACTGCAAATAGGACATATTTTGTTGGATTGAAATGAGAGAAAAGTCTATAAAAATATAGGGACTAGAACTCATACTAAATAGTATTATTTGGGGAATCATATCTTGAAAAGGAAGGGATACTTTCACATCTTGCATGGAAACCTTTCTCAAGAACACCTGTCTACCTATTCAACTCAAAGTTCTTACAAAGACCTGTTAGTGCCTATGATGGTCTGAACCTGGCTACTTTTATGAATATATCTCTTACCACATTGCTCTCACCCACTGAGCCCCAACCAAATTGGCCTCTGCTTTCTTTTTCACTCAGCCTACATCATTTTCCCATCCCCTTTTCTTTAACTTCTGCCCAAATACCACTTTTGCAGTGAGTTGTTCTTTTGCTATCTTATATTGATAAAAAAAAAAAAAAAAAAAAAAGCCTGCGTCCCTTGTTTTGCCTGGCACTATTCAGCCTCCACTTCGGCTTTATTTTTCTCTAAAATGCTCACTACCTCCTAGTGTACTTTACGTTCATTTGTGCATTTGGTTTGTCTTTCTCCCCGCTAGAAGGTCAGCTCCACGAAGGCTGGGGCTTGTCTGCCTGTTTCATTGCTGGATCTGAAGCCTTTAGTGCAGTGTCTGGCCATAGAGTAGGTGGTCTATCAACACTCACCAGTCAATATTGAATTTACTTTTTATCACATAGTATTTGTAAGTCTGCATTCTTATTAAAAAATGGTGCTTAACCAAGGAAGAATAAAAAGTTTCAGAATATTTACTTCCGAAACTGTGGAGTTTTGGATAATTTTATTACTGAAATTTAAAAATCTTTCCCATCCAAGTACTAACCAGGCCCGATCCTGCTTAGCTTCCGAGATCAGACGATCAGGCACGTTCAGGGTGGTATGGCCATTTTAAAAATCTTTCATGGAATTTTTTTTAACCCAATGCTATAAAGATCTTTTAGAAGATAAGGAAAATATTTATCGCCATCTATTATAATAAAAAATGAAAACAATATGGGTGATATAGGTGATCAACAATGAGTTGTTTAATAAGTTAATATATATCATACACCGGATTCTTATACAGTGATGAAAAGTAATATTACTATGGGACAATGCTTCTGATGTACTTTTCAGTATATACAATAAGATATAGATCTTCAAAACATGATTTCAACATTGATATGGGGGACTGGAAAGAAACACACTGAAATACTAATGAAACTGAGATATAGATAGTTTAAGTAAACTGCCCAAGGTCACAGCGCTACTGAGTGGAGGATGTGAGAGTCAAATCCAGGCCAAGTGGCTCTGGCATCAGCGTCTCTGTCCTACGACCTGCTGCTCTTGCCAGGTGGTCATCAGTCCTACAGGACCACTCCTTCTAGCTAGAGTTTCTCTGGTGTGGCGACCCCAGTGTGCCCTGGCTCACCCCATAGTTGTAGATTTTAATTGCAGCCTAATATAACTTTGGGGCATATATGTCTTCTCCCCCAGATAATAGGTTTAGATCTCAGCAGGTATAAATCAGTCTTTCAGTTTTAACAGAAATTAATACTGAATGGTAAATACTCTGCTGAGCTTCTGTTATGAAAATGAAAGAAATCTTCTCAGTATTGAGGGATGTTTTTCTTTTCTTTCTTTTCTCTTTTATTTCTGTTCCAGGGCTGGAAATACTGCTGTTGACCAGCATGGAAAGGATTTAGATAAAATATAGATCTATTTTTTTAAAAAGACACCATTGCTAAGTTATATTAGCAATGGGGCAACTCTCAGATTGTGGCATCAGTTTGTTTTATGTCAAGGTCAGGTAAAACATCTTTTAAAGAATTACCATTGGAAAAGTTTATTTGAATATTTAACCTAAATTCAATGTTAACAAAGACAACCCTAGATGAGAGTTTATGATCTCAGGAAGTAACTCACTAGATGATCACCATTCATTCTTCTGCTTCCTGAAGCAGCTATCTTGGTATATAAGATGTCCTGTTTATAAACAGTCATCTAAGAGGCCAAAGAGCAAAGAGAGCAGTGTGATGGATTGCCCTCAGCAGGCTGACTCCGCCTGTCGTTCTCACTGGTTCTAATTAAAAGACGACTAAGTCAGGGGTCTGAGGCAGGGATGACAATAGGACAGCAGTCCTCAAAATAGCAGCAAAGGAAAATGGATGCCTTTGAGTGATTGCATGATGTCTGAATTAATGGCCAGGAAATGAGTGATTATTGCATCCTTACAGCTAGGCTGTTTTATAAAGCTCATGGCATGTTCAGAGCCATATACTTGAACTTGGGGAAATTTAAGAGAAGAATTTGTTCATTTATTGCTTAGCTTGATATAATGCATATCTAAGCAGTGCTTAAACTAAGGGGAAATACATTTTCTGTTACTGCTGTTTTAGCATTGATGAGGCTAAAACAAGCATAATCTTATGAAACTCATTTTGCAGACACGTGTAGCATCTAGCCAGCTATTGACTTAGAGAAGCAGTTTTACTACCACTGCCTCTGTTCTTGACTTATAATAATTTAGTTGGTATTTAAATAGCTCTTTTACTGTGAAAGCAAAGCTTCTAAAATCTTTGTTTTCCTTTTGTTTTAAAACAATATATTTTCACAGCACTTCTATTTGTCAAGCCAATAACAAGTATCCTTATTTTACAGTGGCCGCTTAGCTCAATGGGTTAAAGCACCACGCAAAAGAGGCCAAGGTCCATCGCAGGTCTCCTGGTGGGGTGAACCCCGCCTTCCTCCCCTCCCCCTGCTGGTCCTCCCCTAGGGACCTTCCCCCCCAACTTCCCTCCCCCTCCTAACCCCAGTCGCCATCTTGTAATGGCGTCCATTTATCACAGGTTGCAGCGGGTGAAAGGGTGAGGGTAGATTAGAGCAAATCCATCACCACTGCTGGAAACCCAACTGATTTTGCCAGCCTCAAAGACCGAGGGGTGGGAGGGGTCAGGGGAGTAATTTTATGTGAACAACAGCATCATATGCAAATAGAGAAACTGAGATACTGATATACTATATTCCTAGATTCTTAAAAATTGATCCTTTTAAGAAATTTCAAATCTACATGATTTTCCCCCTATTTTTCTGTCAGTCTGAATTTTTTAGACATGATTGTGAAAACACTGGCCACCATCTATAGGCTGCATCACAGATGGGCATTTAATTATTTCTTAAACTATCTTTTGTTCTAAAAATAACTATTTCAAATTTAATAGTTCCAAAACAGATGTCAAATGAAACCTTGCTCACATACATCTTCTCACAGAAAATGGCCTACCTTAGGGGAACCTCTAGGGAATAAAGAAGAAGAAAATACCAGAAATTAACACTGACTTCCAAAGGGAGATGATTTGGGCTGAGGCAGGCGACGTTGTATTTGGCCTGGTTTTGTTTTTGCAGGACAGTTATTCTTAGAGCATCTGACCTTCCTCTTGTGGATTTCTTTTATTGTGGCTAGCATTGGATCCTCTGATTTCTTTCTTTCTTTCTTTCTTTCTTTCTTTTTTTTTTTTTTTTTTGAGACAGAGTCTCACTATGTCACCCTCAGCAGAATGCCGTGGCATCACAGCTCATAGCAACTTCAAACTCTTGGGCTCAAGTGATCTCTTGCCTTAGCCTCACACGACAGGCACCCTCCACAACACCCAGCTATTTTTCTGTTGCAGTTGCCATTGTTGTTTTAGCT
>CAUYON010057189.1:0-38904 GCA_963573935.1 Arctocebus calabarensis
AGCCTGATACTTTCTCCTCGGTGTGAAATTGCTGACATCATTGAGGTATGAATTCACCCTCCTGGGTTTTGCTCCTGTAGAAATTCTCTGGATAATGATGAGTTATGACTTCTAGATAAGACCCTTCACCTTCTTTTGTTCTTTCTTTTTTTCTTTTCTTTCTTTTTTTCTTTTTTAGTATACTCTTCTCTTTCATAGTGTATATTGGGACTAGTGAGGAAGGGGTCCTGTCTCTGGGCTGACCTCCTATCTCTCTATCATTATTTTTAGCTGTATGAATGCTGGGAATTGTTGTCTTCTATTAAGCCTTTAAATATTGCATGTGTTTTATTATATTTGCTTATTTCCTGTGTTTTCTACAAATTAGGAGAATCATGAGGGCATAAACCAAACTTTTATACATCTAATTTCTTGCAGACCATTGACATATATTGATTGATCCCACCACTACAGACTAGGAATAAATGTGTTCAGTTTTCATTAGTCATCCCTTACACATAACTGTGACATTTACATGCCTTTATTTCAATGTTTTAAGTTGGTTGGGCACCCATAGCTCAGAGGTTAGGGTGCATGCAGCAGGGATGGTGGGTTCGAATCCAGAATGGGCCTGCTGAACAAAAATAAACAAACAAAAAATAGCCAGGCATTGTGGAGGGTGCCTGTAGTCCCAGCTATTAGGGAGGTAGATACAAGAGAATCTCTTGAGCCCTAGAGATTGAGGATGCTGTGAGCTAAGACATCATAGCACTCAACAGAGTGTGACAAACTGAGACTTTGTCTCAAAAGAATGAATAAATAAATAAATATTTTAAAGCCTTTTAAGGTTGAGGAAGAGATGTTCATTATATAGGTGCGTCGGATTTTATGTATTTTCCTTTCTTTGCTCATGTTTAAATTCACCTGGTAAATTAAATATTTAAATAATTTCTGCTTAGAAAAACTTTCTGTTGCCTAAACACTTCAGGGTGATAAGACATATACTCAAACATTTCAATAGCATAGTAGAACATAAGGAATAACTTATGTCATTTTATAAAAAGTTAGATATTGGCATGAAATCATATTCCATGTATAAATATACCATGATATCTGTACTGCTTAATATATACTTTGTTCCCTATTATTTTGTTTTTATAAATAATTCCATTATTACCATATGTATACATAAGCTTTTACCTTGATTTGCTTTGTCAAAGTTTTCCAGCCATTGTTATTATTAGTATTTAAGGAGAGGCTAGCAGCCCAAGTGTTTAAATTATATTACATTTACAACAGTCCATGTATACTTATAGGTACTAAGTGCCTAAAATTTAATGATTTGTCTAAACTGTTATATGACCATTTTGTATGCATAGAGCATGTGAAATTCTATTTAATCCTGTACATTCATTCCTTAAATGAATCAAGTTTTACTACTTTAATTTGTATTCAGAGAATATCTGCTTCAAAAATTAAATTTAAAAATGTTTGAATATCATAAATACATGTAAAATACTAATGTGCTCCCATCTCTATTTCATAAGAAGGAAGATTTCTTTTTGATCCTAAATGATATAAGCCATAAGCAATCACTGAAGTCATTGTCTGAATTCCAAATTCTCAAAATAACAACCTATCAATTGAAATAAAAAATTCTTTGCTTGTTATTTTCTGTTTATGGCTCCATAAAGAATTATATTAATGATAAAAGATCACATATTTTGATGCTGACAGTGAAAGACAAATATCAGAAACATTTACGCTAGGGAAGGTAATATCCTTCAGATAACGGCTGACATCCTAGAACAGGATAATGGCGCATGACAATTTGAAGTGTGGGGTCTTGACTTTATTAAATACAGGGTTCGGAGAGTTGTAAGTCATTTATGCTAACTGGCTTGTCAAGATGACATATCTTGTCAAAGAAAGGTTATAAAATAGAAACCTGTGGTAAAATGAAGACAGCTTTGATATTTTATCAATATTTCCAACCCACTGAGTTGATGTCTGTTGATCTTTATACACTAATGTTAAAAGGAGTTCAGATTATAAATTACATTTACCATGAATATCTTCTAAGCTTTACAGACTTGTCTATTACAATTAGACTATGAACAGACTTTATAAGACCATTATTAAAACTTACAGAGAATAAACCTATCTGATTGCATTATTATGTGTGATATTGAGACATTGATTATATTCCATATCAAGACAAATGTTTCTCTAATAACATCCTGTGTACATTATCAAAGACATTTACTTAAGCTCTATTACCTATAATCTCATTTGTATATTCACAGTATTATTTACCCTCATGAATTTTATTACTGATTGTTACTGTTATTCATTTAATTAATGTATCCATCATGGGACTGTTTGCATAAAAATTCATTAGGTTAATTGCTTGCCCTTCAGATAATACTAAAGTTAAAAAAAAAGAAACTGTTTCACTGATGCATAAACAAGAGTTTGCAACTGTTAGTTTAAATATTAAACTAATGATTGCATCTTAATTCCTTACCTTATAGAACACAGTGGAGAAATGAAAGTGGTACTCACAATAAGGATAAACTGTCATTATCTTATTATTTTATGCAGAAATGTACTGTGATTTACACAAATCTGGTGTTACAGATATTAAAAGTTTAGCAACTGAAAATGGAGAGATTTCCAAATTATAACATTTTCTATTTCATTTTCAGAGGTTTTTATAGAAATATACCTATATTACATGTCACATGTTCAGGCATTCTTTTTTTTTTTTTTTGTGACAGAGCCTCAAGCTGTCACCCTGGATAGAGTACTGTAGCATCACAGCTCACAGCAAACTCCAATTCCTGGGCTCAAGCGAGTCTCCTGCCTCCGCCTCCCAAGTAGCTCAGACTACAGGCACCCACCACAATGCTTGGCCAGTTTTTGGTTGCAGCCATCATTTTTGCTTGGCGGGCCCAGGCTGGATTCGAACCCTCCAGATCAGGTGTATGTGGCTGGCACCTTAGCTGCCTGAACCACAAGTGCCGAGCCTGTTCAGGCATTCTTATAAATGCTTAAAGAAGAAGTTTGCCTCTACAGAAGCAGAAAGGGAAGAAAAATGAACTTTTCTCTGTGTAGCTTAGAAATGGTTCAGATAAAGGCACAGGTGTGTCTGTGTACAGGCAGTACACACACACACAGGGTGGGAGAATAGTATAAAATTACATTGTTGAAGGCACTAAGAAAGGAGTAGAGAATACAAGTGAATTAATAAATGAAAGTGCAGTTTACATTTTCATGACAGTCTTTAGCAACTACATGTAGTCACGTGTCCCTTAACAAAAGGGATATATTCTGAGAATTGTGCAAATATCTTACAAAGTACTTACACAAACCTAAATGGTGTAAGCTGCCCACACAGGCTCTTACTATGCCTAGGCCAAAAATCTGTATAGCATGTTAGTATACTGAACACTGTAAGCACCTGTAACAAGACAAAAGTATTGGTGTACATAAGCATATTGAAACATAGAAAAAGTATAAAAAATTATCGTATTATTTTATAGAATTATAGTCATATATGTGATTAGTCATTGACTGAAACCTTTTGATGTGGAACATACCTGTGGTTTTAAAATGGTTAAGTCCCAATCCATACTACACAGAAGGTTTAACTTTATACAAACACCAATTCTAACATCTCACACCAGAGGTTATGATTCATTGATCCTGACATCTTTCTGAGACATTTTCTAGCTAAGGAGCAAATATACATACAGAACTGAGAAGAACTGAGAACACTTCTAAGCCATTCTCTTAGATAAAAAATTACCTGAAGATTGAATAGTAGAAGACTTCCTAAAAGAGGAATCAATACTAATATTTCCTAAGTCACTCAATAGGAGTGTGACACCTGTTCTTTGGAGCCTTAGCATCCTCACAGATAAAATAGTTTAAAATAAATGTTTAAAAAATTATAAACTATAAAATCTATAGTTTAATCTATAGTTTAATCCAGCTATAAAATCTCTGATTTGATAATTACTTGTATATCCAAATATTTACAAAGCTTGAAAGGAGCCCAGAGATAAGAAAATTGAAGATACCATAAATTTAATATCAATTATTTATATAGCTTTCAATAAAAACACATTGTTCTTAAAGTAGGTTGAAATTCAGCTTATTTTATAATATATACTTTTTTATAGGATAGAATTGTGATGAAGTATAAAAATTATGTTTGGCATCAAAAAACTTGTTTGAATTTTAGCTCTACTATGTGCATCTATACATCCTTGATATTGTTAAATTTGTGTATTCTCATCTTTAAAATGCACATGACATATGAACACATACCATGTGTATTTTATGTGGGATAATTATTCAGAGAGACGTTATGAGTACAAAATGGGATTAAATGTTTAAATTCCTTCATAAAATTACCAGAGGAAAAATTTCTTAACATTACAAAAACATTTAGAGACACGATAAAATGTAAAACTCTGAAGATTAAATGTACAGAAATATTTAGATTGATAGGTCATTTGGAAACATTATTTAGAAAATTATAGCTTTGGACTTTCAATGACAAATTATTTTAGTAATCTTAGACACATTTTAAAGATCACATAAAATATGCTTCAGTCATGATTTAGTCTCTTTGGCTGCTTTTATTGTTTAATTACATTTATTTTACTTCAGGTAGACCTAAGAAATTGCCTGTGTGGGACCAATAAATCTCAGTATAAAGCAAAAATAAGACTGACAAATAGCCAAAAACATATTTTCTTGCAGATTGATGAGTTTAAAAAGGAGATAATTTTCTAACTGTATGGTTATGTTCTTAATACCTTTTTAATCCAACCACAACTGTGTACATAATAAAAATGTGAGTTGTGATGATCATTTCATTCATTTACTTGCTCTTCTAACCATTGTTTACTGAGTACCTACAAGGTATCAGGCACTAAATAAATAAAAAGGGCAACTGCCTCACAGAGTTTTCATAGGACAGGAGGACAGAGACACTAATCTCAAAATCTTTGCAATACATGTGGAGCTTTCAGTGCTACAAGAACTACAGTGTGGTGTGCATGAGAGCAGGTAATGGAGGGGATTGTGGAAAAGTGCTAGGGTCTGAAAATGGATAAAAGTACCTCTCTTAGCAGGATGGGAGAGAAATCTGGATAAAAGTATTAGCACATAAAAAAGTCTGCGTTGGGAGAAAATATAGATTATAGAAAGGAGACCAGGAAGAACCATGCAGTCCATACTGAAGATGGTATTCTTCATTCTAAGCAAGAGAAAGTCATCGAAGACGTTGTGTGTGTGTGAGTGCGCTATGTCCATTTCTTTAGCTATAACTAACACCACAACTGGGTGTGGATGAAGAAAAGAACTTTATTTGTTCATGGTTCTTGAGACTGGGAAGTTCAAGAGCTTGATGCTGTCATCTTTCTAAAAGAGGAATGCATTAAAAATTACTGACTTATGTAATATTTTGCCATCAGCAACAAAAAGAGATCAAGACAGAATTGTGCTGATATGAATTCGAATTAGAGCGTCTTAACTTTAGGAAATGAAAATATGATAACAAAAAATAAAATAACTAAGGGAAAGATGCAAAGAAAATTGGGGAATTTAAGGTTTCTCTATGAAAATTTTTAACTGGATACAAAAAAAAAGAAATGCAAGAAATGAGAAACAAAAATGCGATAGGCATGGGGAAAACAAAAAGTAAAATAACAGAAGTAACTTTCTCTGATAGATCATTACTCTAGATAAACAACTACACCCACACCAGAGAAAAATGCAATTAAATTCAAGTTTGGAGAGGGGGAAGAGAAGAGGAGGAAAGGGGACTGGTGTGCTCTTACCTAACGGCCGCCATATAAGAGTATAGGGAATAGCTCCTGAGTAGGGGAACAGCTACAACTTGGACTTTACCTAACAAACAAACACTGTGTAAACTAATTGTTTGTACCCTCATATTAATCTGAAATAAAAATTAATTTAAATGTAAATAGATTAAACTCACCAGTCAAAAAACAACTTAGAAGAAAAAAAGCATGGTATGAGTGTGTGCTGTCTACAGAAACTTACTTTAAATACAAAGACACAAATACATTGAAAATGAAAGAAAAAGGAGAATATTTCATGCAAATAGTAAACAAAAGAGAAAAAAGTTGGCGGCATTAAAGGTGTATTCCAGAGGACCCCATTGAGGTGGTTTTCACACACCTGATTAAGTCAGACAAACAAACATATGAAGACTAACCATTGGTTGGGTCGGTCCCTGACCACCGTCCACATTGGTATGTGACTGTATAATATCAAGAAAAATAGACTTTAAATTGAAAAAGAGTGTAAGACACCAAGATAGACAGTATACATTAATAAAAGATTCAATGTGGCAAAAACATGAAAATTTTAAACATTCAGATACCTAATAATGGATCATCAAAATATATGAATCAAAAGTTGCAAAATTGAAGGAAAGAATGCACAGGCTCTGTAATAATTGGTGACTGTTTGCCCCACTCTTAATAATGGTAGAATAAGAAGAGAAAAGATTAAAAATTATATCTAACAGGCACATATAGTCCACTTCATTAATAAACAACACACACATTATTCCCAAGTGGATATGGGAAACTTTTAAGGATAGTTTATAAAGGAGGCCACAAGTTAAGTATCATTGAATTTTAAAATATACTTAGACATCTTCACCAACTACAATACAATGCACTGGGAAATCCATAATAGAAGAAAAATTACAAAATTTCAAATTGGTTAAAATCAAACAACACATTCTTAAACAACCAACTGATCTAAAGAGAAATTACAAGGAAATCAGAAAACATTAAGATGCAAATGCAAATGAAAAGAAAGCCATCAAAACTAGTACAGTGGGAGAAATTTGTAGCTATAAATGTTTACTAAAAATAAAATAAGAAAGATCTTAAATAAAACAATTACCTTATAACTTTTCTAAAAAAGTAGAACATAGCCAAACTAAACACAAAGTTAGCAGATGGAGGGAAATAATAAAGATTACAGCAGAGATAAGTAAAATAGAAGAAATTTTTAAAAACAATTGAAGCCAAAAGATCGAAAAGATGAAAAACAAACATCTTATTATTGAAAAATTTAATTAATAATTACCTCGACTGGGTAAGGAAAAAAAACTTAGATGACTAAAACTAGAAATAAACATGGAGATATTGTTATCAATTCTGTACAAATGAACAGGAATATCAAAAGCTATGAAAAATTGAACAACAAAATTGTATAACCTATAAAATAGCACATACTCCTAGAAATAAAAATAATCTATCAAGACTAAATTGTGAAGAAATAGGAAAACTTAGTAGACCAAAAATAGCAAGAAGATATAGAAAATGCCAGTAAGAACATGAAAAGATTCTCAGCATTACTAATCATCAGAGAAGGACAAATCAAAATGACAGTGAGATCCCACTTTCCACTTGTGAGTTTGGCTGCTGTGAGAACACACTCTGTAAGTAACAAGTGATGGTAATGAAATGGAGAAGTCAAAATTCTTGTGTGTTGTTGGTGAGAATGTGTAACACTAGTGTTCATTCATTAATGGAGAAGCAAACTCTGGTATATACACAATGGATTTTATTTAAGTTTAAGGAAATAAGGAAATTCTGACACACGTTTCAGCATGGTTGAACCGTGAGGACGCTGACGCTAAGTTAAACAGGTTGGTCATTGAAACACAAGTACTGAATTACACCACTGATCTGTGCTAGTTAGGGTGGTCAAAATCGCAGGGATAGAAAGCTATATTATAGTTGCCAGGGGCAGGGTGGTTGAAATGGTGGGAGGTACTGGTGATTGAATATAGAGCTTTGGTTTTAAAAGAAGAGAGACGTTATAGAGATTGATGGTGGCGATAGTTACATATTATGTTAGTATTTAATGCCATTGAAATATACATTAAAACTGGTTAAGATACAAATTTTGTTAATCAAATTTTGTCAATTTTTTCTAAATTGAGAAATTTATTCTGCTAAATAGCATGAAACGAATTTAATCATTTTAAACATTTGAGTGGCTGTGTAAACGAGGCAATTAGATTTACCAATATGGAGGTCAAAGAGGAGGACTGGACAGCAGATAAACATTCGTGTTAATGTTGCAGTTACCTGAACTACTTATCTCATGCATATCCTTAATTTATATGGATATATCATTGTACTACACATTATTATATATTTGGAATCTTTACATCAGTGACTCTGACTTCCCAAAGAACATATTATACACTACAGCATATACAAGACTAATCTAAATTAGAAGACCATTTCGCATTTAGAGTGTTCCCATTGGCGTGGATGTGGAGAAAAGGGAATACTTCTGCACTTCTGGTGGGAATGCAAGCTAATATGTCCCTTTTGGAAAGAAGTATGGAGAAGACTCAGGGATCTAAAAGTAGACCTGCCATTTGATCCTTCAATTCCTCAACTAGATGTATATCCAAAAGACCAAAAATCACTTTATAACAAACATATTTGAACTAGATTGTTCATTGCAGCTCAATTCAGAATAGCCAAGTCATGGAAGAAGCCCAAGTGCCCATCAACCCATGAATGAATTAATAAATTGTGGCATATGTATACCATGGAATATTATGCAGCCTTAAAAAATTATGGAGACTTTCATGTTTACACGGATGGATCTGGAACATATCCTACTTAGTAAAGTATCTCAAAATTGGACGAAAAAAATTCAATGTACTCAGTACTATTATGAAACCAATTTACAATACTCAGATTTTCATATGAAGAATAGATCACAACTATGGCCCAAAATGAACAAGGAAGGAGGGGGAGGTCAGATCGAGGGAGGGTGAAGGGTGGGATCACACCTATGGTGCATAATGCAAGGGTACATATTGGAGCTATTAGTATAGAGTATAAATGTCTTAACACAATAATTAAGGAAATGAGATGAGGTATACATTAAAAAAAAAGAAAGAAAGTGATAATTGCATCCATATTCACCTCTCAAATTGTATAAAGTTCGACATTTTTGCTCTTTGGGAAATATTTTTAATAATAGTTGTTGAACATGACTACCGACCTAATTAATTGCTATCCTAGTGCTGCAGTTAAGAAAATTAGTTAATGATATAATAGATGCAGCATTAACAAAATTTTAAAACAGGTATACAATTCCCACTTTGAGACCACATGTTCCTCTGGGTCTTTTCAGGAGCTATGAAGCTTTTGGGAAGTTGGGCAATTTTAAGATGCCACCATGTTAGTCCTCACACTGCATGGGTCACTTTCGTGTTTAACTCCTATAAGACTCCTTAGGGAACAATAAAAGATCTTTTTTAAAAAATTCAACATTGTATAAAAATATTAACTCTATATATAGTAAGGCTAAACTTATGTGCAATCCATTTATTGAACTAATCAATCTCACGACTGTAAAATAAGTGGCAAAAATATGTATTTAAACACACATGGATTGAATTGATGAATACCAACCTCTAATTAATTTACAGAATTGAAATTTTTAGAATTTTTAGTCTAAAAATATTTTTTTCCAGGTGAAATATCATTAGATATAATCTCTAGATTTAGTTTTTCCGATAAGCTATATATTATTGTTAAGTTAGTCAACGTTTCTGTGACTTTATTTTCCTTTTTTTTACATAATATGTTGATTGAATTGATGGTTTCTAATATGGATTTCACAGAAGAATCAGACAGTACAGAACCTGCAGCCTCAAGGCCACAGGTGGCCTCCAAATACCCCTGTGTGGCCCCTTAACTGAATCCAAACTTCACAGAATAAGTCTCTTTATTAAGAATATTTGTTCTGTAAAATTTGAATTTAGTTAAAAGGCAGCACTCAAGAATCCAGAAAAGCTCATGTGGCCTCCAGGTTCCTCACCTCTTTGTTCCCCACATTTTAGGAGTTATAAAATATTAGAAAAATATAGATCACTCTAATGTAAAATTACATGATTCACATGCTTAGTTTCTTTTGGAATTATAACATTTTCCTTTCAATTGTTGATATGAAAATAATGATAAAGATAAAGTTAAATGTTTATATTTACTCCATCTGATATAAATCAATTCTTTTAGAAAATGTGAAATCCACAAACTGAGAGCTGTATAAGGTTGAATGACGAAGTTTGAGAAGTCATCCTAGAAAAAGTGCTACATACCTCATCACTAGGGTCATCTTGGAAGAGCTCCTTGGAGGAAGCTATGCGCTGATGCCAGCACCTAGTCCATCCACCCTTGAAAGCACTTTTCCTAAGACCAGTTCATGAACTTAATTGTCATGCCTCCTATAAGGACAGATCTGGTGGACGTTACAGAAAAAGTATCAAAATTGCTTAGTACGAAGGACTAGGCACCAGCATCAGTGCATAACTTCACAAGGAAGCATTTCGAAGGCGACCCTAGTGACTTTCAGCAACAAGGTATGCAGCACTTTTTCTGGGATGAGTTTGTGAAGTTAGTTGTCTATGCCTGATTGCCTGATTGCACGTATATGCAATCTCTGTCTACTTTCAGCTAATACTATCTTGGTACACTCTTTGAATTTTATAATTTTATTTTGTTAATTTGATATTAATGAATTTATTGAAGTTGTGTTCCCTAACCACAGGCCACAGACCTGTTCCCATGTGGGGCCTGTTAGGAATGGAGTCACAGAGCAGAAGTGAGGGGGAGGCTAGTGAACTGAAACTTCATCTGTGCATATGGCCACTCCCCCATCTGACCTCCACCACCTGTAAGAAAGCAACAGCATTAGATTCTCACAGGAGCACAAACCCTCCGGTAACTGCCCACGTTCGGGCTTAAGGTTGCACATGTGAATCTAACACCTAATGATCTGAGGTGGTGACGCAATGTACTTGAACTATCCCCAAACCATCCCCCCTTCTTCCCACTTATGTGGAAAAATTGTTTTCCATGAAACCAGACTCTGCTGCCAAAATGGGTGGGGACAGCTGCATTAAAAGATTTTGCCGTTGAGGGAATAACTTACACCCTGTCAGCATGCAACTCCAATTGACAAAATTCCAAGATTATTTACAATTTGAAATCATTTTTCTATAATGATGTGTAAATAGATTAAAATAGGAAAAAACATAATCCCCACCTCTACAGCTATGTCAACATGATTCTGTCACAGTGGAGTTATTTAATTACACTGTCATTACATTTGCTCTGCCGCCCCCCCCCCAAAAAAAAATGCCTGATGACTTCCAAAATAAACATTGACTCTATCATGTTTCCATTTGCACCCAAATACAAAGTACAATATTTTAATCTAATTCAAAACACTTTTTTTACTTTTAACATGTACTATGAAAAGATTTCACATATTTACGTAGAAGTCAAATATATATTGAATGATCAATGTGTTTCTCTGTGTGAGTAGCAGATACATTTAAAGGTCCCTTGCATTCAAATAGATAAACAATTACCTGTATGATATTTCAAAAGGTTGCTAAGGCTCAGTGAAGTACACATCATTAAAGGAGAACCCACGTACAAATGTCCCATTAACGTGTTGAAAGAGAGACAAGTTTTACTGTATTTAGCATTTATGTGGCATTTTTGAAAAGTGCATTTTTATTAGAGTCTTTGCATAACAGTCTTCTGCAGTTCATCTAGTGGCATTCTGCTCACTTAAAAATGGATAAATTAGGGTCCAGAGGAACCAGGCATTGCTCAAGGTCGTGTGACAGCCAGGCGCAGAGGAAGCCCAAACTACCACTCTGAGACCTGACATTTCCATCGAGTTATTTTTCTTACATGAGCCACACTACCCATTTTTCCCTCAGAGGAAACATTTTTAGGTGTAATCAGAACTACACTGTTCAGGTGTAAATAAAGTTTGTAATTCAAAGATAATCATTTTCAAAAAGACAATGACAAACTGTCACACTATAATTTATGAGTCTAAAACCTATCTTGAAGCTCATGGTAACACTTCTAATCACCACGGATATAACAGCTTATGTTTACTTTTAAGGTCATTTTATACCAAAAATGTCTGCTTCCTTGGTGGAAAACTCAGAGAAAACAGGACTCCAAGACAGAAACTGATGATGCAATTTACAAAACAAATAAGCAGTGTTGGAGGGAAGCCAAGAAGATGGCTAGCAGTCCATAGTTCTCATAGATATTGGAATAGCGCATCTCCTGAGATTTCACCGCGATCTAATGCGACTTTATGACTTCCCAGTGATGCTGAAGGATTGATACGGCATAAAGTCCAGTTTCTTCAGTAACAAACACAATCCAGGAACGCCCATCAGCTTTATTAGTTTATGGGAGGGACACGGCCGCAGTGACATTTCTTGTGAAAGGCACTTTCTTGTATTGATGTAGACAAATGTTTCTCTCTACTGTGGAGCCTGCATGTCTGATAAAGCAGTCCTTGAAATTATTTTTTGTCAGATTATAAACCCATTTTGAATTCTAGCTTTATTTCTTAGTTTTATTTGTTCTATAAGATATGCTCTAAAGAAGTAAGACTGTGAAACAAGTCTCAGGGAATCGCCTTTTACTTGCTAGCTTGATATGGCTTCTCAGGTTTCTGTCACTGGGTTAATGCCTTCTATGCTTGACTGCACTCCTGCATGCACACTTATTATTTGCCCTCTTTGCATTTGTTTTGGCAGTTGCTAAACCTTTGAAATGTATACAACTTACAATGCAGTTTCAAACACTATGTGGTACCAAGCACCATTACTGAACTTGGATCCTCTGTATAAAGATTCCATAAGCTCGGCACGATTTCCACAAGGGCTGATCAGTCCCTGTTCCAGGATGGCTGTCCTGTGCATCCTGTATTGTTTAGCTGCATTTTCCTGGCCTCAATTCTTAACATTCCAAGAGCTTCACCCCATTCCTAAGTGATAGCAATAAAAACTGACTCCAGACATGACCCAGTGTCCCCTAGGAGAGATGGTAAAATCTCCCTCACACAGAGAATCATTGTTCTGAAGGATTCACTCCAGGCAGCCCCTTCTCCCCAACTCTGCTGCTGTCATGTACCTACCATGGGTCCATCTGCTCAAAGACGATGTTCTCATAGTGCTGGCTTACTATTGACAAGGCCTTACACAACTGGGCTTTGGGTTACTTGGGTTACTTCTCTGATAGAATAGGTCCTTTTGGCTCATCCTTGCTTTTGTTCACACTGGGAGTTTTCAAAGAGCCTTGTCCTGCTCTGTCTGGGATGCTCTTACCCCAGCTGTCATTCAGCTCTCTCCTTCCCGTGCCTCAAGGGTTTGCTCAAATCTTACCTTTTCAAAGACGTCTATCCTGACCACCTATTCAATTATGACAGCCCCACTAACATTTCCAAACCTAGTAATGTGACTCTGTGTTGTCTGGAACCATTTTCTAACATTCTATATAATTTCTTTAATTCCAATCAATTCCAATGATTTAGTTATTTTCAGATTTATTGCTTGTTGACTTTCTCCTCTAGATAATGTAAGCTCCATTAGTTCTGAAATCATTATATATTTTGTTTACTGCTGTAGCCTGAGTGTCTACGTGGGTGCTGGTTCCAGGACACTTGTTCAGTAAGCATGTAGTGAATGAATCATTCTGAATGAGCACACATTCTGGGTCCCCATTCCCAATAACTAACAGTAAGCTAAAGGTGAATCAAATGTAACAAGATGTCACCCTTGTTTTGCTCTAGGAGCCCTGACACACACACACACGATTTAGAGAATGACATTGGATAGCTGAAATAGTGGCAGAGGGCATTCATACACACAGACAAAAAACAGCAAGGAAAACATTAAGCTCTCAAAAATAAATGCTGCTGATGATCACATAGGGACTGGCACTGGTGATAGCTCTGTGCTTCTAAAAAGTTTACATCAACAAGTAAACACATGTGTTATAAAATGTCCCCCAATGTTTTTGACACCAGGGGTTCCCTGGAAGACAATCTCCCCATGGACATGGGGTGAGAGGAGGCGGTGGAGCTCCCAGGTGGAGATGCCCATGTGTGGTGAAACATGCCTGTCACCACAGCTGCAGTTTCACCCGCTTCCTTGCAGCCCCTCTCCTGCCATGGTCTGGGGTTTGCAGACCCCACAGTCCTATAACACTGTTTAAACTTGAGCTTGACACCATCCCATTTGCACTGCAGACATTCACCCAGCTGCGCTCATTGAAAGGGACACAATCGTTCCTAACAGCTCAATTGGCTTTGCTTCCTCGTCTCTTCAGAATCCTAGTAGAGAAGTGAACCCGTTAGCTAGGGTTTGGCCCTCAGGAAGAAAATATCATACACGAAAAATCAATAATGAGGAGGAGTATGATAAGTAATCAAGATAATTTTCTCTGGTGGTGAACAATTTGAGAAAAAAATTGTGGGAAAAACTGAGAAGGTTATATTAGAACCGCTGGTGGTGGGCAAGATGGTGCCAGCCTCCCCGTGTGAGCAGAAGTGGTCACACACTCCAGGGAGGATTATACTGTCAGGACCCTGAAGTGACAATGACCACATCTTCCCAGAGCTGGGAAGGAAAACGATTATTGCCAGAGTATTTAGCATTGTGTATTTTATTTCCATTTACATGAATGAATATTCAGGTATCAATACCCTATCAGGTGATTGATGATTCACCTCTCACATGACTGATCAATTGGGGAGTGATTATGGAGTCGACTACAAAGGCATTTTATTTTTTAGTTTACAAAGCCATTTTACAATTCTAGTGTGAGTCTTTATAACAAATGTGAATCTATACAAATGATAACCTTTGTCTGTCTGAAGAAGCCAAAGATATTAACAAATTTCACAAAATTTAAAGGTCACAGGAATTCATATAAATAATAAATCACATAAAATAAAACTATTTTAAAGTAAAAAAGTATTAAATCATGTAAGAAATGCATATAGTTATCTTTAGAAATTATAAACATGTAAAAGAACCTCATTAGAACTAAAAATATATAACTATGAAGAGTAAGACAAGAAAATCTCTAAAAGATTAAAGCACCTTCTTTATATCCTGAGTAAAATGGGATGGGAAATATAAGCTAAGAGTTTCATTTTCACTGCTTTTACTTGTTTTGAAATAATCTGCCTAATGTATACTTAAGTATTTTGAATACAAGATTTATACCACTAGTTCTAAAAGTCTATATTTATAACAGATTTTAAAATGAAAAGTAGTACCTCTTAAACCAAAAAAAGGTAAGACATGTCAACAGCTATCGTCAAAATATTTCAATAACTACATAGGAGGCTAAATATTTGTTTTAATACTACATTACTCAAAACCTCAAGTAGTGACATATAAAATCCCGCTAGTTGCAGAATGTTTCATTATTATCCTCCCTCTGAGCGGCACACACTTACTTCAGGTCCTGATCTTACTCTGCCAATGATCCACCTTTCTCTGCCAAATAATAGGAAGCGACGGTGATGGCTGCATCATTTAATTTAGAATTTGAATGGTGAATGTAGATGTAGAGAAAAATAATTCATATAAACTTTGTCTCAGCCTAGTGTTTGCTGAGTTTTATTTTTATACAAATTCATGAAAGTATGAACTGCCTACCAGGCAGTAGGTAAGCCAGTCAACTCCACCTTGACTATTTTCCTCATCATTACCAAAAGTATTTAAACAACTTATGTGGAGGGATCCTTTTTAGTTACCTGATACAATGTTATTCAACATAGCTAAATGACTTTTTTATTAAGAAATGTTACCCATCTGGTAAATGAATTTATCACACATATTATTTTGTTTATAATAATTTTAGATGTAGTCATATTTTGATCTTCTAAAAGATTGTTCCTGGGAGAAAAGATATGAATCTTAGGCTTACTAGTCCTACTGTGGGCTTAAATGATATTAATTCTACTCCCATTAAATTCAACTTTAGTTTTCTTATCTGTGCAATCAAAAACCAATGATTACTATATTATCTTATGTGTTGTTGTCAATATCAAATTAAATAATACTTGAAAAATAAAAAAATATACTTTTTTAAAGTTTCTCATGTATAATGAGAATGTGATGGTAAGAAGGATAGAAGGAAATAAAGATGTTTTTGCTGCTTTTCTTGTTACTGGTGCTGCTAGGGCTGTAGTCAAGTCTGTCCTATAGGCTGCTATGAATTCAGTTAAGTGTTTATTAAAGCTTCTTTACTCCAAGAAATAAATTCCAATTACAAAATAGTTTATATTTCACCAGTTGTAACTCTGTTGGCTGCTAGTCATATATTTGGCCCCACTTTATTTAAAAATAATATTGCTGACATTTCAATATAGGGAAATTATAATTAAAAACTTAAAAGTTTTGCTTTTTTCCTTACAAATGTCTGGCCACTTCAAAATGTCATCTCCACCAGGAATCTGTATTTATAGCTGAGTAGCCCCTGTTCTCTTTACGACTTTGGGCAGAAGAGGTTTCTATCCTGCCAGTGTCCATACAAAGGTGCCCAAGTACTTGGCCTACCTGCCTTTTATGACCCATACTAGGCTCTGTAAACATTGGCCTGCAGAAGTTCTCTAAATCTGATCCAAGAATGGAAGTAGCAATAAAGTTAAGATTCAATAAGAAAGTTCTTTTGAACCATGAGATGCTTCCTTCTAATTAAATGTGTATGCCACATTGTTTCTTTTTTTAATCAGGATTTCATAAATTTACACCTGAATATAAGTGAAATACCTTACTTCTTTGGTATATCAATTTATCCTTTTCCATTTTTTCATGGTATACTGTTCTCATTGTAATTTTTTTAGTCATAGGTCATCAATATTCATTGACTACTTATTATATGCCAATGGTTACATACATGCAATTAATTGAAATGTGACTCTAAATCTTGTTTGGAAGAGCCAGAGAATGAAATACCATCCATAAATAAAACATTTAGCTGATGGCATTTTTAATTGTATGGACAGTTGGTTGGCACAATGCTTGTTTTCTTTTCTCTCCCAAATTACAGAAGGCTATTTCCACAGTCACAGTATCCCTAATGTATTCACCTCCGAGAAGAAGCTGCAAAGAAGCTCTGCTATGTCTGAGCAGCTCACACGGTCCTGATTTCTGAGTCTAATTTCTTATGGGCCTCTTGGACAAGTCAAATTTCTCACTGAACACAGACAGAGAAGGCTAAGAAACTTCATGTCCATACAACACCTATCTTCTAAATCTGCCCTATAAATTACCCACACTGAGTAGAAATAATTGACATGGAGGAATTTTATCTTGAAAAATTTGTTTGAGCCTATAAAACCTATGTTTAACATTATATTTTGCTGTGAGTCTCTGCTACTTCTAACTAAGTAGAATTCCAAGGAAAGTCAATTAAATGTTCTCAGCACTATGTTGTATAAATACTTAGGATATCAACTAAATATTGAAAACAGCAATCCAAAAATATTTATCTCAGCATCTCCAGAATCCAGCATTGTAAGAATGGGGACCAAAGACCCCATTCTTGGCAAGGGAAAGCACCCCAGAAAAAGAGGAAAATTTAAAAGTAAGCTGAGTGCCTTGGAACAAAGAAAAGTCAGCTGGTTTACCTTTAAGCTAGCATTGATAGCAAACTTCCTGCCCTTTCTGAAATTCTAGCCTTTTGAGGATAAAGCTTACAAACGCCCCTGCTGGGTCTGTGAGCACTCTAAGGAAAAATGGCCATAAAAGAGACTATGGCAAAGACCTAGAGTGATACTTTAACAGGTCATTTCCTGCCTAGCAAACACGCAAAGCAGATACCCATTGTGGAGATTTGCATTTGCCTGGGGAAAAATTAAGGGAGTAGCTTGAGCCCTGAGACATGGGCAGAAGAGCTTATATCCCTTATTGCAAAGGAAGAGCCTCTGTGGTGGTGATGGGAGGAAAATGCCTTCTTCCTACCCATTCCTCAGAGGAGATTGTGGCCTTTTACTCCACAGGGAACGAGCAGAGTTTAACACCTCCCTAGAAATCTGTGTGTGTGATCTCAAGCAGGACGCTCTCCAAATACAAGGCTCAGATTTCAGATTTCTCAAAGCTACTCAACCCCTTAAATAATAACAATAGAAGCTCATATGCTCCCTCAGAGAAACTGCTGCCATCTTTGTTCCCTCCCTCATCTTACCCTCTGGGCGAACAGACTCCAATAAAAGCAGAGTGGAACACTCAAGGCCATGCCCAGAATCCCACAAATGGGCAATGGACACTTGAGTTACCACTTTTAATTCTGTTCTGTGTCTCTTGTCTCTTTCTTTATCATCATTTCTAACTATATTTCTTTAGTTGGTCATGGCCAGTTCCTAAGGTCTTAGCGGACCCTGCCCCCAGGGAAGGACCCTGACAGCATAATTTCCATCTTACTGTAAGTAATTCAAAATGTTTATAAAATATGTTAGTGATCTGAATAAATGCATTAACCATGCATCAACCACAGCATGAAGTATGTTGGTTCCATTCCTAATGAAGCATTCATGACTCTATTACTTATTATCAACCTCTTCTCTTCAATGAGAGTTTTTAATTTTATAGATGTTGAAGCCAAAAACTATAATTAATTTATGGACTATTGAACTCTTAATATTTATAAATTTGCATTCTGAGCCTCCTTTAAGGACTAGGGGAGATTTATTTATTTGCTCAATTTTTACTTACTCAAAAATGATTGTTGAGCAGGTATAATGTGTCAGGCACTTTCCTCTATGTTTACTATTCATTGGCATACACAAAAGAAAAATATTCTTATACTTTTGGAGTCTGTATTCTAGCAAGTAAAATAAAACTAGGAAAACTTGTCAACTGACTGGGCTACGGGTTTATCAGATAAAAGGTAAAACATTATTTCTGGATGTGTGTGTCAGGGTTTCTCCATAAGAAATTAGCATTTGAATGAATAGACCCAGTAAAAAAGATCTTCACAAAAGTGGGAGGGCAACACACATGTGTTGAGGGCCTGCACGGAGTTACACTACTGTTTTGGGGGGCCCTCTAGCTTGCACACAGCAGATTGTGGAGATTCTCAGCCTCCATCAATTAATGACCAATATGTCATGATGAATCTCTCTCTATCTCTTTCCCTCTCTTGTTTTGTTTCTCTGCAGAACCCTAACTAACATACATGATGACCAATTAAATTATATTGTATGTTGAAGCTGACAGGTGTTACAAGAAATAAAGATTATAAGGGAGAGGATATTGCATTATTATATAGGATAATCAAGATCCTTTCCACTGAAAATATTGGAGCAAACTTTTGAGGGAATAAAGGAATTGGCCAGGGAATATTACAGGAAGGGGATTCCAGGCAGAGGGAATGGTTGTTTAGATTATCTAAGACCTATGCATACCTGTTATGATCAAACAATGGAAAGGAAGCAGTGTGTGTGTGTGCGTGTGTAGGAGGGAATTTAAATAAAGTCAGAAGTTTGTGTTCATAGCATGTAAGGAATTTAGAAAGTTTTAAGTATTTTGGATTTCTCCTAAAGTGAAACATAGAACCATTGACTGCTAAGGAGACTGTACATGGCCTGTATTTTAAAATAATCATGCTGGTTGCTTCAAATGCTATAAGGATGGAAGCAAAAAGAAGGCCCAGTGCAGTGTCTCAGGCCTGAAATCCCACATGCTGAGAGGCTGAGGTGGGCAGATCCTTTGAGCTCAGGAGTTTAGGACAAGCGTGAGCAAGAGTGAGACACTGCCTCTGTCAAAAATTGAAAAACATTAGTCAGTATTGTAGGAGGTGCCATGGTCCCAGGTATTCAAGAGGCTGAGACATGAGTATCATCTGAACTCAGGAGTTTGAGGCTGCCGTGAGCTAGGCTGAGGTCGGACACTATAGTCTGAGCAACAGAGTGACCCTATCTTAAAAAAAAAAAAAATAGACAAAGGAGAAAAACTCTAGGTAGCTGGAGTAGAAATCCAGGAAAGACCTTATAATATCTTGATCAGGATGAAAAATCACAGCAAGTGGTTGGATTCTAGACAAATTTGAAAGGTAGAGTCTATAATATTTTTCTGATGGATTCATTTTGAGATCAAAGGAATAATCAAGGATGACTGAAAGGATTTGACTTGAAAGGATGGATTTTCCATAATTGACAGAGGAATGACACGTGCAGAGACATTTTTTATTAGATGAACAGACACTCAGTTTGGACATGTTGGAATGGAGATATCTACTAGATTTTACAGTGAAATTTGTTGAGGATATATTTGAGGATTCGTGTGTGAGTATAGAGATGAGTAGGAAGTCTTTGCTGGAGATAACTTTATGGTATCAATAGCACAGAGACGGTGTTTGAAGAAGTGAGACATGATGAGATCACCAACACAGCAAGCGGAGATGTTTAAAAAAGAGTTACAGTAATTTTCCTCTGGGTTTTCAAACTTAAATAAACTGGGAGAAATAAATGTACTAGCAAAGGAGACCAAGAAAGAGTCATCATGAAAATGAACTTAAAATTTAAGTTAAATTTAAAATGTATATAGGTTGATCAATTTTTTTTGGTAGTCCAGAAGGTAAAAATTGAGAGCTGACCTTGTATTTAGAACAAATAGCAAGGTGGATGTCATACTTACTTGGAATTATAGCAACTATCATTGGGTGTGGGATAAAAACATTGCTTTAGGTAGGCTAAAGAGAAAATTGTAGAAGTGCCAATAAAGACAGCCACTGCAAACATTCTTTTTTAAGGAGGTGTTTATTGCTTTTATTGCTGTTGGTGTTGTTGTTTTCTCCTGTCTTTGCTAGAAAAGCAAAGAAAATCTGGCAGTTTGTTAAAATACAGTAGGAAAAGAGAGGGCTTTAAGATCACTATTTTTGTGTGCTAGCACTAAGTATACATAAAAAAAAGTGAAAACAAAGAAGGGAAGGGGGAGAAATTCCTGAGTGACATCCTTGAGTAGGTGAGAGAGACATAAGGAAAGGATTAAGTCTACAGAGGATATTTCAACACTGGTAATAGGTGGTGGGAAAGACGGTGCTGATAGAACAGTACCAATCATGATGGAATCAAAGTTTTCCTCTGTTTCAGGTTTCTTAGTGAACAAGAAATCAAGGTTGCCAGCTGTTCCTGGTCTGAGAAGGAACTGAAATTGTTAATTGTGTTTTCGGATGTTAGAGAGGGATCGGATGGAGAAAACACTCTGAGACATGCTGGCAGAGCTGTCGGCCTGCGAAAAGGTCAACATCATTAATTGTACTAGATCAATTAGTTTGGTTGAGATTTTTCTTCTTCCAACTTAAATTGCACAAGTACATGTGTAAAGGAAGCAAACATTATCATTAGTGGGAGTTGTGGTGTTTCTGCATCAATGCAACGAAACCAGAGAAGTACATAATTTTACATATTTGTAATGTGCTAGATTGTATAAGGGAGGGTAAGCAAAGAAAGTCAAAATTTAAGATAAAAATTTGAGAAAGCAAAAAACAAAAGAATTTCCAAAAACTGGCAATAATTTCAGTTACACTCAACATTGAAACAGGTACCTCATCTAATAACATGCAGAAGTGACTGGAAACCCCAGCTTGCCCTGCTGCCCCCAGCCCACCCTCCTCAGTGAGTATTGCTGTTCCTCATCCTTCAAAGCCTCTGAATATTTTATAAAGAACTTACATTAGTGAAATAAAGACAAAAGCCTGCTGAGATGATGGCAGAAGAGAAACCACACTGAGGAAAAATTAGGGTATGTGGGTCAATAGGCTACATTTAGCACATGTACATGTATATATCCAAGAATAAAGGCCTTGCTTATATTTGCACTGGAAATAAAAACACATAAAATATGTTGAGGTGTTGATTTTTGAGTACAGTTTTACTCATTATTTCAATTAATATTTTTATGGCCTACTATCTGCTCATTACTGTTCTAAGCATGAAAACACAATAATGAAAGGGAAATTCCGCTTCTGCTGGTTATGTGTTGGGGGATATACACAGCAGTGGCTGCAGAAGTGAATTACACATGATGTACACGAGAGCCGTAGGAGGAGGGAGATGAACAAAACAAGCACTCACAAGGAGTTACAGGGGAAAGGAGTTTGGAAAAGGCAATTTCATCAAGAGTTTAAATGAACAAGAGCAGAGAGTGCAGAGACTGGGGTGGGGAGGTTAGAGGCAGAAAGCCTGTAAGTAAACTTTTAAACAGTTCCATTCTGAGAGAACAAGGTTAAAATCTTTTGTGAGTAAGGAAGGAAAAAACCTGGATAGAACTCTGTATGTGTCGTTAAGGCCTAATTGCTTAGATGTGATTCAGGACAGAGCTTTGTGGAGGCAGGCCTGCAAATAGAATACCTGTTATATCTCAGGAATTTCCTGACTACTCCCTAAGATGAATAACTGCCTCCAGATGGTCTGTTGAAAGGTCAAACATTCGGTCAGCTCATTCCTCCAGAACCTTGTTTTGTGGTTTTGTTTTAATCATATGGTACAATAATAGCTTTAGGTACGGTTAGTAGAATGGTTATCGATTAATCAGTAGACTCACTGATCCTGGGCAGCATGAGGCCTGGGTCATGGGACTTGAGTCACAAGATTATTGATTAATAGTGTGAACATGCAAAATTGACTTTAAAGTTGTGGCAAAATAAAGAAATTCCACTGCTTGCTAAAGACAGTAAGTAGTCTCCTTGTTCTCCCAACATTTCATTGCAGGCCATACTTTCTGCTGTGTCATGAAACCCATTAATTCAATCCATAATTAAACATTCACTTCAAGTAGTAAAGAGATTTTGTTTGTATTTTTTTTTAATATAGAGATGTCTGCCGCATGTGACTTCTACCTTCTTTTACATAAATCATAAGTGAGAAAAAAACCTTTTAAATTATACTAGGCAAATTTTTTGTTGACCAATCTCTGAAGTTATTACAAATTTAAAAGAACTTCCAGATAATAATTAGGAGTTTTCATGTGTGAGGGGCTACTTGTAAACTAGTTTGCAATTACCTGTTTCAGAGAGTTTGAGTGTTTATGAGGATGAATATAAAAGTTGGGCAAATAGTGACTGAATTATTCTCTCCAGTTCTAGGGCTCAGTGATAAACAAAACCATTCCAGAGAGGTAACAGCATTACTGCATAAATATGTATATATGTATATGAGAAGTGGGAAACAGAAAAATAGGAAAGCTAAATTAATATAAGCAAGTGAAGGCTCAACCATATTTACCAGAGCTGGCCCAGGCCTGCCAAACAACCATGACAACTACTATCAAAACATACCCTGTCTAACGGGCTCTTGTGGTCCTAGCTACTTGGGAGGCTAAGGCAAGAGAATCACTTAAGCCCAAAAGATTGAGGTTGCTGTGAACTGTGACGCCATGGCACTCTACCTAGGGTGACAGCTTGAGACTCTGTCTCAAAATAAATAGATAAATAAATAAGCAAGTGAAAATATGTTATAAAATTTAAAAAATCGTATATTTTAAATTTACACCAACTTTATTAATAGTGTAAGTGCATGTATATATGTGTGTGTGTATATCTATATATCTATATGTCTATATATACATATATATAAAATGTGTGTGTGTGTGTGTGTATATATATAAAACCTGGAAAGACTCTATTCATATTGTGGTATATAACTTTTTAGATTATTCCTTGTACATGTGTCTTAGAAAAAAAATCTTTAAATGAAATTTATAGTTAACAAAATCTATGAAAAAATCCTTCACTTGACTCACTATTTCTTGAACAGGAAGCCACTAGTATTTTGGATGGGAATTGTCATGTTTTCACGTGGACAGCCAGCTTTTCTCTTGTGTGCAGAATGATTAATACCTTTTGTCCCCACATCCAAATTGCTTTAAAAATGGAAGACCATCTCAGGATTGAAAGTATTTTCTGGTTAGTCGTTTTCCAGCTGGCAAAGAAACACTTCAGGGCAGTTCACTCACCCTGACCGTGCGGAGTGCACTGGGCCGAGCAGTCGCCAGTGACTGGTTGAAAGCTGTCATTGTGCAGGGGGAAAGTTCTGAGATGCCATCTCTGTGGTTTCCTCTACACGTGGTGGGAAGTTCTGAGATTCTGAGATTCCATCTCTGTCATTTCCTCTACGTGTGGTGAGAAGTTCTGAGATGCCATCTCTGCCGTTTTCTGTATGCCAGGAGGGAAGTTCTGAGATGCCATGTCTGTTGTTTCCTCTACGTGTGGTGAGAAGTTCTGAGATACCATCTCTGTTGTTTCCTGTATGCAGGGAGGGAAGTTCTGAGATGCCATGTCTGTTGTTTCCTGTATGCAGGGAGGGAAGTTCTGAGATGCCATGTCTGTTGTTTCCTGTATGCAGGGAGGGAAGTTCTGAGATGCCATGTCTGTTGTTTCCTGTATGCAGGGTGGGAAGTTCTGAGATGCCATCTCTGCCGTTTCCTGTATGCCGGGAGGGAAGTTCTGAGATGCCATCTCTGTTGTTTCCTGTATGCAGGGAGGAGAGTTCTGAGATGCCATGTCTGTTGTTTCCTCTACATGTGGTGGGAAGTTCTGAGATGCCATGTCTGTTGTTTCCTCTACACACTCAGCTCTCATTGCATGACTCTAAATACGATTTTCTGTGGAGTTGAAAAGCTGTTAGATTTGAGAGATAACAGGATGCAGACTTGTTTCTGTGAGAGACTAAGGTCCCAGAATCATAGAAATGAGAAATGTGCTGGAAATAAAAAGCAAGATTCATGAGTCGTGTTCTAGACTTTAATTACTCACCAATTTTCTTTGTTCTCTGGGTTGCCACATGGTCTTATCCATGATACATTATTATTCTGTGCTCAATTTAATGACATAGGACTGGCAGCTCATATTTTATAAATGGATGAAGAGCTGAATGACTACTATGAGCATGGATGAAATGTTAGACTGTCCTCAATTTTGGATTAAAAAATAGAATGGAGAAGACAGATACATCACAAAGGCCAGAAAGCAGCGTCTGTCAAGACTGTTGCTGATCCACAGATCAAGGCGATAGAAGGAATACTTGGTGCTGGAGATGGCGGCTCACATGTGCCCCCAGTCGTCCAGAACTGATAATAGGGGGGTCACTGGAGGCCAACGTGGGCATCAGGGTTGTGAGTTTCTTCTTAAAAGAAAAAAAAAAAGAAGCAAAGAGATGTTTGGTGCTGTAAGCCATTGAGATTTGGGAGTCATTGCCTAATAAGAATAGTTGACAAAAAGCACATTAACATCTTGAAATATATCAGATTTAGTGGTTCATATTTCTATTTGAGATTTTTTTGTTCATAATTATTAGTAGGATGGAGAATTTAAAAATTCAGAAGAGAACAAAAGTTTCGATGTTTATAAAAGGTGTTTGGCATCAATTCACTGAACACTGGGTAAACCTCTTTAACTGATATTTAAAAAACACTACAGATACTCAACAGTATTTATTGGTGACTTTTAAGTCTTTTAAAGAAACAATGCCTTATAAAGTTGTTACAGTTATAAATTTTCTCCTTTTTCATTTGAGTTGTACTTTTTTGATTATACTTATGATGTACTGAAAACTGGACATCATCTTTCAATCTTAATGATGAATACTTGGTTTTAATTTTCAAAATAATGGGCGCCACCTGTGGCTCAAAGGGGTAGGGAGCTAGCCCCATATGCCAAAAGTGGCAGGTTCAGGCCCCACCCCAGCCAAAAACTGCAAAAAAAAAAAAAAAAGTAAAAAAGTAATTTTCAAAATAAGGTCATATAAGTAGATACGTTTAATGACTCTGATGTAGTCAAAGCAATGATCTTGCTTGCACAGGATTTAGTATTTCAGGCATTTATACAATGTCCTCATCCTACAACTTTTCACTGGAATAGCAATTTATGAACTAGTATGTCATCTTTTCTAGAGCACACATTTCTAGAAAACAAACTTTGTATTGCATGTAGCCCCTTTTTACAGTATTATTTTTAATCATTACACAAATGAATTTACTTAGAAGAAGAACGAAAAAAATAAACTGGCTTTATTAGGCACCCCATTATCATTGTCCTTTATGAAGTAACTTCTTTTTTATTTATTTTCACCTTTCTTTTAAAAATTATACCTATAGAGAAATAGTTGTATACGTTCCACAAGTTTAAACTACACATAACAATGTAATGTGTGTAAATTTAGGATAAATCTGTCAATTGATACATATGTAATATAATATTTTAAATTATGCACTCAGAAAAATATTTAATTTATAAATTATACCAACACACACAAATTTTACTTTGGTTCTTTAAATACAAAGCAAAATTACGTTGTACACAGTTTAATGCTAATCTTTTCATAATATCTTTTCCATACAAAACATTCTAGATTTTGTGAAGCTGGAAAAATATTGAAGGATTAAAAGAATAAAATATATTTAGAGGAATGATGTATATAAAAACAATGTTGTTTTAACCTGTAAATATTAAATGTTGTATAAGTGCTTTTTCATAATTCACCAAAGACACAGTACATGGTAAGATGTGCCATTATTTTTTACATTTTTATGTACTTCTATAACAACAACAAAAAAAATGCCCAAGATGAAGAGGTCCACTGAAGGCTAATCTACACAAGAGATACACCTCAGCATAAAAGTAGAAAGGAAATTATACTGCACAAGAAAAGGGCTGCAAAGAAATCGACAAGTCCCCACTGATGACGGAGCCCCAGAGGTCTCAGAGAGCTCGGCAAAGGCTCTCGGCAGAGAGGGTGCCCCCCCCCCGACATAACAGCCTCGCTTTCACCAGCTTTGACCCTGGACGCCTCTGTGACTATACTCTCAAATCTACGAGTGTGCAAGACTCAGCTCAGCTCTGGTGTCTCACGACAGCATCTTCACATGGCTTTGTGTTCTCCTGTTTCTGATCTCACCTTCAAAATCTCCTCGTGCACTTTTCTTTCAGAAAATCACATTTTACTAAGTTTCTTGTAAGTTTTCCTTTTTCCATTCTTTGTCTGTCTGAAATCTGATCCTGTCTTCTGCTTCCTCTCTAGGTGTCTCAAGTTGCAGCTGTTTTCCTGTTTGTCATTTACGTGGTCAGAGGTTAGTTAGGTGCTTCTGTTGTTCCTACCACCCCTGTTAAGTCCTGTCCCTTCCTCCTTCCCCCAAACCTGGAGCTTCTGAAGCCGGTTATCAGACTGTCCCCTGACAATGTTCCAAATTGTCATCATCTGCTGGCCTCCACGGCACTTTCTCATATTTCTTTCTGTCTGAACTCTTGGTAATTGGTACATTCTCATTTGGATTCTTGGTAATTTCAATTTTAATACAGATGGTCCCCAAATATCCTGTTCACTTTGGTTTTTAACACAATTCCCCTCATGTAAACATGTACATGACCCACCTCAGCAACCTACACCTATCAGAACTTCAAAATAGAAATTGTCATCATTAATAATGTCAGCTCACTACGATTTCCATTTGAAACTTTCCAGTCCTTGCAGAGGACCTCTGACCAGCCCTCATCACTCCAGCCTTCCAGCTCCAGGACAATATCTACTCCATCAGTACCTACAACTATTGCTGACAGCCAGCGAGGAAACTCTAGTGTGGACACCAATTGTTTATGATCAGCAAGTTGTAATTGTTTTGTTGCTGGTTTTAATCAGTTGGTACCAATGCTTTACTAATCAGTATATTTTAAAATGCCACCCTTATCTACAGGGCCCTGTTCCACTTTTCTTCTTGTTCTAACTTCTCTCCCTCTTCTGCATATAAAGTATAAGATTATGTTTTAACAGTACATATTTTAGTGAGATTTTAATTTTTAATTTTCAGTTATTTGTTTTATTTCAGAACATTCAGGGATATAGATGTTTTGGTGACATGAAATGCTTTGTGCAGTTTGAGTCACAGTTGTAAGTGTGTGGTCCCAGGCTGGGGATGTGCCTTGCTCCTCAGTTGTGAATTTCCCTACCCTCCTGACTCCTCCCACCTGCTGGCTTTCTATTGAGATTTATTACCAAATGTGCACATGGGATGGATGTTGACCAATTAAAGTGATTCCAGTTTAATAGTGAGTATATATGCTGTTTCTTTCGCCACGGTTGCAAAACCTCTTAGAAGAATGGTTTCTAGTTTCACCCAGGTTGCTGCAAAACGTATTGCTTTACCATTTTTTCTGACTGAGTAGTACTCCGCCACACACCACATTTTATTAATCTACTCATGTATTGATGGGCACTTGGATTGGTTCCTTTTTTTGTATATACAAAGGGTGCCAAAAATGTACACACATTTTAAGAATGGAAAAATCTGCATAATAATTGTAATACTTGAGTTATGTTTGGCTTCTGCAATTACAAGAGATACAAGATATAATTTCTTTTTTGTTTGTTTTGAGACAGAGCCTCAAACTGTCACCCTGGATAGAGTGCTGTGACATCACAGCTCACAGCAACCTCCAACTCCTGGGCTCAAGAGAGTCTTCTGCCTCCGCCTCCCCAGGTAGCTGGGACTACAGGCGCCCACCACAATGCCCGGCCAATTTTTGGTTGCAGCCACTATTGTTGTTTGGCGGGCCCGGGCTGGATTCGAACCCACCAGCTCAGGTGTGAGTGGCTGGTGCCTTAGCCTGTTGAGCCACAGGCGCCGAGCCAAGATACAATTTCAAGATAACAAACATTATTGATATGTGTTGACTATTACAATTTTAATACAGTTTTTTTTTCTTTCGCAAGTGATATGTCTTTCACTCTCTATCTTATACTCTCTTGGAAAACTCCAAATAAACCTATCTCTTTTAACTCCACCTCTACACTAATGGTTCTCCATTTAAATGATAAACATCAATCTCGGTTGAGACTTTGAATCCTCTGCCCAAAAATTGCAGGTCCCTTTATCCCATATTCTCATGCTAGCTGAATTTATTTTTATTTCCCTGAAAAACAAAAGCAAACGGAAGGCATCTTACATGAATTTCCACTGCAGCATTAGCTCACCTGCCTGATCTATATCACATATTTGGCCTTTTACCTGCCATGCTTTTACCAAAGACAAATTCTCCTGCTTGTCTTTCTATCTCTACCTCTAACTTTACATCAGCTCTAACCTTGTTCCACATTTATCTATGATCCTAAATGTGACCTAAATATATCTCTCTCATAAATGAAGGACTCCAGACCAATAATTTTCCTTTCTCTTGCTTTAGTGATATTCCTCCATCCTTGATTATTTCCATCAGCACATGAACATACTTGAGCCTTTATGTCTTAAGAAATATCGACCTAATTCTGTACATCCAACTGCCATCATCTGATTTCTCTGCACTGAGTGAGTTCACCTTGCTGTTTTCTCTTGATCCCAAATACGTAATCTGCCAGCCAGTCCGGAGACCAACATGAGCTGAACATCGTTGCTGTGACAGCCAGCATTCATCTCTGATCCAGCTCAGAGTGTCAGCGATAGCAAAGGAATCCCTTCTGACTTCTTGAAGCATTTCTCTACTGATCTCATTTCCTCCCTCACTGGCCCTCCACTTCGTCTTTGTGGCTGGCTTCTCCTGTTGTCATTGTTTTCAAACGTTGGCATGACCCAGCTTTCCCTCCACCTAATTCTTCTTCTCACAGTCTCTCACACTCTGCTCCCCTCATCCCTCTCCTCCATCCTTCTCTTCTACTTATTTCCACACACTTGCTGGGTAATCTTACCTAGTTCCTTTAATCTAACAATTGTCCATAATACATGTTATATACATATAATAAAAATTGTCCATAATACATGTTCACAATGAATACAAAATTCACTTCTGCTTGGCTCTGCGCCTGTGGCTCAGTGGGCTAAGGCGCCAGCCATGTAATCCTGAGCTGGCGGGTTCGAATCCAGCCTGGGCCCACCAAACAACAATGACGGCTGCAACCCAAACAAAAAAAGAAAATAGCCAGGCATTGTGGCAGGCGCCTGTAGTCCCAGCTACTTGGGAGGCAGAGGCAGGAGACTCGCTTGCGCCCAGGAATTGGAGGTTGCTGTGAGCTGTAATGCCACGACACTCTACCCTGGGTGACAGCTTTAGGCTCTGTCTCAAAAAAAAAAAAAAAAAATTCACTTCTGCCACTAGGATCTTGAACTCCAGGCTCATAACAAATGGGTTCTTTGCATTTCTACATTGGCTTAATATGTTTAAAAAAGAATTTTCTTTTACTATCTTCTTTCATCTGAGAAATTGCATTCTGATAACTATTAAAGCTAAAATAGTAAAGACATATTCAACAATGCTATTTTTTCATACCCCGTATCAACCCCAGCTGTAAGACCTGATGCCTTCCTTAAAGTTCAGCCGATATCCAGCCTTCCCTCGTTCCCTCTAACCCAACCCAGGTTCAGGGCACCGCTGTCCACACGTCCATCAGCTCAGTAGTGTTCTATCTGCCTCCTTGCATCTGCCTTTATCCTCCTACTCAGTAGCTACAGTGCTCTTATAAAAACAAAAGCTGCTATTTCATTCCATTGCTGCCACTTGCCAACGGCTCCCTTTGCACTTAGAGTTAAGCCAAAGTCTGTACATATCAATAATTTAAAACTGTTCTGATCCAGCTCCCCGTTACTTCTGTGATCTCAGCTTCTACTGTCCTTCCCGCTGCTCAGTCTGCTGCAGCCTCTTTGCTGTTTGCAAAACATGTCGCCATTGTCCTGGATTGTCCATTCTCTCTGAAAGACGCTCATTTTAGATATGTGTAACTTACCTTTTTGCATCTTTTTCTTACTTAAGATTCTGTGACCACCCTTTGAAAAATTATTTATTCTCCTTTTCTGCTTTGTTCTAACACAAAATACTTACTATCATCTGAAAGTCATATATTTATTTTCACCTACCTGCCAAAAGAAATATCCAGTTAGACAAGACAATAATTGTCTGTCAGTATAGTCTCATTATACAGAACGATAACTGAAGTATAACAGGTGCTTAATAAATGTTTACTGAATTAATGAATGAAAGAATACATTAATATTATTCAGTTGTTAATTTCCTTCTTGATTAGAAAATGCTTTTTGGTCATAAATGACTATTCACAAAATTCCTCTCTTTTTGTTATAAATTTATTTCTGTTCCTGTGTACATCCCTGTAAGAAACTTGAAGAGTTTAGTTGAAGCAGAATTGTCATACTCAGCCAGGTGTGGCGGCTCACATCTGCAATCCTAGCACTCTGGGAAGCCAAGGCAGGTGGATGGCTTCAGCTCAGCAGTGTGAGCCCAGCCTGAGCAAGAATGAGCAGCATCTCTTCTAAAAAGGGAAACCTAGCCAGGCATTTGGGGGTCACCTGCAATTCCAGCTACTCAGAGCAAGAGGCTACCTTGAGCCTGAGTTTGAGCGTAGGATGCCACAGCACTCTACCCAGAGTGACAGAGTAAAATTCTGCTTCCAAGAAAAGGAATTGTCATACTTTTTGTCTTATAATTTTTGTAAATCTTGAAGAAAAATGTTAAAACAACATAAACTAAATGAGAAGTTAAAAGCCAAGTTTATTACTATCTAAACTATTATAGAAAGTTTATATAGATTTTTATTTCCCATTTAATTTTGGGACTCTGTGCCAGTTCACATCTCTGAGCAGAACCCATTTTCCTCTTGTTGATCATTTGCACAGAACTGTGTTTGCTTTCCCTGCATGTCTCACTTGTCAGCCTGTGGGTCTTACCACCTGCATAATTTTCTCTCTACAGTCAGTACTGTCCGGTCAGCCTGTCCTGCATCACACGCTCCTTACACTGCCCTGCATCACATGCGTCCCTAGGCTACCCTGCATCACACATGCCCCTATGCTGCCCTGCATCACACCCATTCCTACCCTGCCCTGCATCACATGCTCCCTACACTGCCCTGCATCACACATGCCCCTACACTGCCCTGCATCACACTCATTCCTACCCTGCCCTGCATCACATGCTCCCTACACTGCCCTACATCACATGCATCCGTATGCTGCCCTGCATCACACAGGTCCCTACACTGACCTGCATCACATGCATCCGTACACTGCCCTGCATCACACAGGACTCTGCACCGCCCTGCATCACACCCATTCCTACCCTGCCCTGCATCACACTTGTCCCTACCCTGCCCTGCATCACACATGTCCCTACACTGCCCTGCATCACACCCATCCCTACCCTGACCTGCATCACACACGTCCCTACACTGCCCTGTCCTGATTTCAACTCATTGGGTTTCTTCATCCAGCCACCAATTAAATTCCAATCTGGTCTTGGAATAAGTGTTAGTAAAGTAAAAATCCACAGTCATTAATTCATTTGGAGGGAAAAGTACATATAACATAACAGCACACAGCATTTAGTTCCTAAATACCCTTTACCAATGAATACATTTAAGTAGTGGATTCAGTTGTTCATTTTATTGAGAAACCTTCATATACATTTTCTTATGTGAAGAAATGTATTTCTTAATTAGCTTGATTTCGCCATTCCATAATGAGCATATACGTTTATTTCAAAATATTGTGTTGTACACAACAAACACATATAATTTTATCTATCAGTCAAAAAAGTTTAAAAAAGAAAAAGAAGGCTGAAGCAGAGAACATGCAAAGATTGCTTAAAGAAACTTGTAAGGCCATTTTTCTCATTTGAAAACTTCAATTGTGTTCTGCATTCTTTAATGTCTTTACTCTGTGATAATTTAACCTGTTTGGGTTTAAGATTTCTTATATTAAATGCCTGTCTCTACAAAAGCTATAAAACCCATACCCTTGACTGAATATTGAGTGCTTCTAAGTTTACGTAGCTTAAAGCCTTCCAAAGAATTTCTCAGTTTTGTCATTTGCTGTTCTCATTTGAAGCAATCCTTCCAAATTTACCAGTCACTGCTTGCTAACTGGCCAACTATTTTCTAATTTATCAATTTCTTGTAAAATCTCCCTAGTTCTAGCCAACTACAAGCAATGTTATCAATATCCTACTTTTAGAAAAACTTCCCCGGAACAACAAATTTATTACCTAGAACATCTATCTTATACATTTTCACAGGCAAAATTTGTACCAAATGAATCTGACTTCCAACTTATCACATGTAAGAAATCACACTTAATCTTCCTCAGCAGTAGAATGTGCAGTTCAAACTTTCAGATCTCATTAACAGTTTTCTTTTTTTAAATATCTGCCCCCTGGATTCTATGTCAAAGTAATATTTTTTTTCTCTAGGTAATAAATTCTTTATAAGTTAGGAGAAAATGAGTACTGCTGTGATGTCAGTGACTCAACATATCATTAGCTTAAACCAACAGACATTTACTTTTTTAGAATCTCCCTCATGGAGATGAGGATTGACCCAGGAGACTTTTTCCATAGCAGAGAGAAAGATAATAGGAATGTTTTAACTTTCAAGTTAAATGTTTTGATTATTTCCATTCATAATTGATTGCCAGAGCAAGTCTCAAAGTCTCAAACACCAGGGAAAAAGGAATTTCAATCTTCAGTGTATTCCAAAGGAAAAGAAACCAGATTATCAGTGAGAAGGCTAGTGACTAAATGGAACACTCCTTTTTTATTAAGTTGAGATTTTTTCATTGTCATAGCATTCTGTGGAAAACCGAGGCTGAGTTTGTCAACCATTATAATTGAGTGAACAATTGAACACTAAACTTCTAAGAAACTGGTTAAATATATTTCAGTTGCTGGTGTGAATATTCAGGGAGATTCCGAGTGCAAAATATGTACACTAATGTGTACCATCAATTTCTACTTAACATAATTCATCACAAGTCACTTCTAACACCTTTGTCAGGGCCCAGGACTGGCCAGGTCTCAGGCCTGTCTTAACTAAGTTCCGGACGTAGACTGCTAAGTTACCTTGCTCAAGTATAGTTTCTCTTAGGTGCCTGAGGGCTATCTACTTTAGCTGGAAAGAGGGAGAGAGTGTCTTAGAGAGAGTAAAGCAGTCTTCTTAGAATAGATAGATCTTAGTCTTTAGTAGAGTTTGGTAATCTTCAGCAGAGAGACGGCCATGCTGGCATTCTGCAGGCAGAAGAGGAGACAAGAGTCAGAGTAAGCGAGTCCATAATAGAATTCTCATGCTTTTCGACTGCCTTCTCCTCCAGCCTAATATAAGGCTGATCTTGTGCCTCTCAACTGCCACAGGGCAGTTCTTCCTGTTATGTAGCCCTTTTCTTTCTAGGCAAAAGAATATGGTAATTGTCAAAGTTCACAATTCCAGGTATGGGCTCTTTAAATGAGGAAGCCCAATACAGATGTAAACTATTAGCCACTGCTAGAGAAAAAAATGATGATCGTAATGTTAATTCCCTTAAAGGTCTTTTTAAACTGAGAAAACAAAGTGAGAAAATCTTTGCTGAGAGAATTTACCATTTCTTTAACTATAGGAACTTTCCTTTGATACTTAATGAACAAATAAAAGAGTGCTTTCCTTGCAATATTTGCAAGCAAGGCAAAGGCTTTGCTACTTGAGGTCCTAACAAATCCAACCTTCACAGATCTAAAAAGGTTGTTACCCATGGACTAACTGTACCACACTTCACAGTTCCTCTCAAAGGCTCTGTTAATTGTGGTACTCTAGTGGTACCACACTTCACAGTACCTCGGTAGTGGAGTTTTTCCTGCTTTCAAGCTGCTTTTCCAGTGAAATTTTTGCTAATTGATGCCAGACTCTTTTTTCAAATGGCGTTCTCTATCACAAAGGTTTTAACACTCAGTTACTCTTCCCTCCCTTTGTTCTCCCTCTCATAATCTTACAAAGGACTCACTTGCTTCAGAGTGTTCCTTTTCCCTTTGGGCTATGTCCAGGCTCTCTAATTCTCCATTGCTGGCTCCAGTTAAAGTACACAGAGGCTGATGAGAGGTGGGTTACCCCTTCACCACACAGGATAACCAAATATTCCACAAACATATTTAATCTAATTATTCTCCATCATCATTCATTGGTCTGGTTTAATTTCCTCAGTTTTATGCCGAGGCACCACAGTTCTAACCAATCTGGCAGATTGCTCCCATGGCATAGAAGTGAATTATACTGTTTTTCTGAGAATAGTTTGAAATGAAAATATTAAAGAAACTATGTTGTTTTAACTTCATTTACCAGTGGGTACTAATTCTTGCCCAACTGAATTTCCCTGCAATAAAGGTGTTCCATCTTTATCAAATTGAGAATGGCATTTATTTACCCAATGAAAGCCTTTTTTACACTTGGGACATACAACTTGAGGTTTACATGCTCTTTCTTCCTTTTCTTTAGCATTCAGCGTTCTTTTCCCTTTTAAACACTCTTTTCTCTTATGGCCTAGCTTCCCATATTTATGGCATTTAATGTTAACTGGGAGATTTACCCTCTGATCTTCCAGCTGCCCAATTTGAGTTGTCATGTCAATATAGCATTTAACTGCTTCAACTGTTATAGGAGAACCAATGCAAACAGAAGACTCCAGGCACCAGTTGATAGAGGAAGCAGTGAGTTTATTCTGGCCAGGAGACTTGGTGTCCTAAAAACCGAGCCCCCCGACTTAATCTCTTGCCTTTCTTTTATACATTTTTTAGGACTAGGGTGCACATAAGAGTCATGAAGGATGTGAGAGATGTGAGAGATGTGAAAGTCTTGGGACTCAAGGGAAGGTAAGATTGGCCCGCACCTTTGGTACTGGCTGGGCTACCTGTCTTCAAAGGTGAGGGAAGGTTAAGGAAGTTACAAGGTTACTATCTAGGCCCAGCACATAGAGGGAAGGGCATACAGATAACAGAGACATCTGTTAAGGTAGAGGTAGGAGTGTTACAGACTGTTTGGCTAATGCCTAGACAGAGTGGCCAGGACAGATCTTTAGCTCTGCTTTTACTCTCTTGCTTCACAACTATAAGATTCATCTGATCTCCCAACTATTTTATATCAGCTGTCATGATCTTGATTAGTCTTTGAGCTATTCCATCTGATACTTCAACTGCTATATCTCATTTGCCATTTTTCTCTACTGACTTTCCTTTGGTCTTCTCCTTTTTACAATCTTTCCTTTTCAATTCTTAGAACCTTTGGCTACCTTAAAGAGACAGCAACTTTTTAGCTGATCCCCCCCCCCCAGAGTCTTTGTTTTATGAAACTTTACTTCCTCTATTTCTTCACCAGTCCCCTTAATCTACCTCAATTCTTTTTTAAAACAGAACTCTTAACTGCCAAAAAGAGATTTGGGCATCGGTCTCTCAAAAGCTACTTCTTACTGGCAATGGGTTAAGATATAGGGGAAGGCAGTTAGAAGTTCTCTTCTCTACCTTAACAATCTCTTGCAACCTATTCCCAAACTTTTCTCTTCACTGTATTACTAAAGGTTTTTCTCACCCTTGAGGCTAAAGGCTTGTTTACTAAAGGTTGTTCTTATCTCCTAGTTCTATCTTTTCTCGTTTCCTCTTGTCTAAAGGCTTTTTTCTGCTTCTTTTTTCCAGCTGCTTTCCAGAAGAGGCTAAAGGCTTTTTTTTTTTTTTTTTTTTTTTTGTAGAGAAAGAGTGTCACTTTTTAACCCTTGGTAGAGTGACATGGCATCACACAGCTCACAGCAACCTCCAACTCCTGGGCTTAGGTGATGCCATAGCCTCCCAAGAAGCTGGGACTACAGGTGCCTGCCACAACGTCCAACTATTTTTTTTGTTTTGCAGTTCTCCGGGGTCAAGTTTGAACCCACCAACCTCGGCATATGGAGCCAGCACCCTACTCGTTGAGCCAAAGGCACCATCCAAGGCTAAAGACTTTTATTGGCTTTTTTCCACTGAAGAAGTAGTTAGAATTTGGAAAGAGAAAATGTAGGAAAGAAGAGGAAAAACCAAATGAGAAAGGCCTGTTGTTGGTTGTCTTTCTTAGATATCTCTTTTCGCTTTAAATATTTCAATTTCTCTTCTCTCTCTTTTCCTGATTTGCTAAAGCTTATTTCCCTCTTGGTCCACATTCACCTAATCCTTCTTGCTGCACCATTTGTCACAGATCACTTCTGACACGTCTTGTCAGGGCCCAGGACTGGCCAGGTGTTGGGTCCGTCTTAATTAGGTTCCAGACGTGGACCGCTAAGTTACCTTGCGTAGGTACAGTTTATCTTAGGTGCCTGAGGGCTATCTACTTTAGTTGGAAAGAGAGAGAGATTGTCTTAAAGAGAGTAAAGCAGTCTTAGAATAGATAGATCTTAGTCTTTAGTAGAGCTTGGTATTCTTCAGCAAAGAGTCGCTGTCCTGGAGTTCGGCAGGCAGAAGAGGAGACAGAGTTAGAGTAAGTGATAGAATGCGCATGCTTTTTGATTGCCTTCTCCTCCAGCCTAATAAAAGGCTGATCTCATGCTTCTCAACACCACAGGTGTAGAGACTGCCAATTCACCACTGTTCTCATCTTGCAAGCTCTCATCCTTCTTAGGAGAGCTAAATCCCTCTCCATGCCCTTTCCACCAAAGTGTTTCATTATTGAGCTATACAGTTATTTCTTATAACTCTCACTCCTCCTAGCCATAGGCTATATGGGTTGCAACATTAATTCATAAGTTTTTACTGCTAAGGTTTTTGAATCTAATATTTTAAATCTAGTTATTTTCTCAAATTCTACAAACTGTTTATTGTGGCAAGTAATTTTCTGGATCTCATACAGGTTGATGAATGAGTTCACTGCATCCTATCTTGTACAGATTGTTGAAAAATTGTAACTTTAGTGACTATAGAAAGTAAAGCACAGTCAGGTGGTGAAAGGCCAAAGGCTGACAAAAGATAATTTGTGTTTTTAATTATCAAATGTTAACACGGTTGATAAAAGCAAGCTTTTTATGGCAATGATGGTCTTTCCTTTATTTCAATCTAATGTCATTTCTTACTTATTCAATATGAAGCATATACACATTTCCCACAATGCACAAACAGGTATTCTCAGCAACATGCATATATAGTTGATTTTATTGACTTGAAATGCAATAGAGAAGGAGATATAATAACAAGATCATATGTTACTGAGATACTCTACATTGTCCAGTGATTCTTTCATTTTATTATTCTTTATTTATTTTTATTTTTACATTTACATGTGTTAATTAGGGTTCCACTTTTTGCTTTCACAGAATTTAAAAGGCTTAAAATTCAATAACAATAACAATGTTTAAGATAAAGACTAGAAACAAAAACCATGTAAAGAATGAACAAAGACAAATATATTCAGAAAAGAAAATAGATGATTACTGCATCAAAATATCAAGCAGTATTAGCAATAATATGCCAAGAAAGCAATATACCCATTGTCAAATAAGACATTATAGAGCACTTTGACTCTGAGGCTCAGCATGAAGTCATCAGTTAACTCCTTATTTTGTTTTCCAAAGTCTCAAAAAATAGACAACTAATATCATACAAATAAAAGCAAAGGAGAGTTTCTAAAAACAGATCATGCCAAATCCTATAGACAATAGAAAAAGAAGAATATTTTTAAATTATACTGCTTGATCTAGATACACCTGATACTGAAATTGGAGAAAATATGTTATTATAAAGGGAAATTACAAACATATTTCACTTACAAGTGAGGATACCATATCCCAAACAACCTATCAACAAGTTGAATTAAAAATTAATATTCAAGTAATGTACTTTGGTCAAAATTGAATCCAATCCATGTGAGAATTAGTCACTATTTTCTTTCCTTTCCTTTTTTTTTTTGTTTTTTGTTTTTTATTTTCTTTCCCTCACGCCATCCCTCCTTTTCTTTCTGCCTGCTCTCTCCTTCTCCCATGCCTCACTGTGTCATTAATTGTCATTTATTGTCCTCACGTCAAAGTTGAAAACATAGGATTCATGCTTCTCCATTCCTGTGATGTTTCACTAAAAATAATGTGTTTCACCTCCATCCAAGTTAGTACAAAAGCTGCAAAGTCTCCATTGTTTTTGATGGCTGAGTAATATTCCATGGAAACACACTGGAAGCTAATATTCCATAGCTTACCAATCCACTCCTGGGTTGAAGGACATTTAGGCTATTTCCACATTTTAGCAATTGTAAATTGGGCTG
>CAUYON010057190.1:0-31532 GCA_963573935.1 Arctocebus calabarensis
TCTTCAGTGGGGAATTCAAGCCACGAACATTTATTGAGATAATTGATAAGTGTGGAGGACTTCTATTCATCTTATTTTGTGAAAGTCCATTGCTTAGTTTTATCTTTTGCATCATTGTGGAAGCTAGGTTTTGTCCTTTAGCTTCTGGGTGTTTAGTTTGCTGGTGATCCATTGTGATGGTCAGTGTGTAGAATTGTTCTAAGTATTTTCTATAGAGTTGGTCATGTTGTGGCAAACTTCCTTAATGTTTGCATATCAGTAAATGATTTGATTTCTCCATTAATTTTAAAGCTTAGCTTAGCAGGATATAGAGTTCTGGGCTGAAAATTATTTTGTTTAAGTAGGTTAATGCAGATGACCATTGTCTTTTGGCTGGGAAAGTTTCATTTGAGAAGTTTGTGGTCACCATGATAGATTTTCCCCTGTAGGTCAATTGGTGCTTGACAGCTTGCAGAACCTTCTCTTTCATCTTGACTTTGGACAGGTTCGTGACAATGTGTCTTGGAGAGGCTCTGTTTGAGTTTAGATGACCTGGGGTTCAATATCCTTCTGAAAGGCATGTGTCAGAATCTTTGATGATACTTGGGAAATTTTCATTTATGATATCCTCTAGTAGGGCTTTCATTCTCTGGGATGTTCTTCTGTCCTTTCTGAGATCCCTTTAACTCATATGTTTGAACATTTCATGAAGACCCTTAATTCTCTCAGTGAATGCTCTGCTTTCTTTCTCTTTTTTTCTATCTTTTTAATTGCATGTGTTAGCTCAAGAGCTTTGTTCTCTACCTCTGAGATTCTTTCTTCTGTGTGGTCTAATCTGTTATTGATACTTTCTAAGGAAACTTTAAGTTTTCTGATTGAATGTTACCTTAAGCTCCACTATATCCTTTTAATATTCTTCATGTTGTTCATCTCTTATTTGATTTTGTTTTTGGATTTCCTTTTGGTTAATTTCCATTTTCTCATTAATTTCTTTCATTGTTTTTACCATCCATATTGTAAATTCCTTTCTGTCATTTCTAACATTTCTTTATAGGTGGAATTCTCTGCAGTAGCTTCCTCATGATCCCTTGGGGAGAGAAGCATTGGTCTGTTCTGGTTTTTCTGCTATGTCTTCCTCAAGAGTGTTTTCTTTTTGTCTGTTTCCTTGCCATACCTTTTTCGTTCACTTCCTCCTGTTCTTTAAGTTACTGTGCCTCTGACATAAAGTGTGGATTCTAACACATCCCTTTCAGAGGGATATTGAACCTCAGGTCACTTAAACAGAGCTTCTTCAAGGCACATTGCCATGAACCTGTCCTAAGTCAGGATGAAAGAGAAGATTCTGCAAGCTGCCAAGAGTAAGCACCAAGGACATGAAGTGTCCTTTTGGTAAAGGACTGAAAGGGAGAAAAGAGTGCACAGCAAGAAGGGATAAAAGATAAAAATAAAATACAGCAAGAAGGGATAAAAGATTAAAATAAAATAGAGAAAAAGAAAGGAAGGTGGGGAGTAGAAAGAAGAGAGGAACACAAAGAGATAAACAGGAGTAATAGTGGTGTACTTTGACCCATTCCCCCAAATCCCAACCTCTAAGGGTCTGAGTTGGTTGGGTCCCTAGAGGTCTGTAGATCTTTGTCAGCCTGAGCAGACACAAGATCCCACCTCTACCAAATAGAGAAGAAAAACAAAAATACTATAAGACAAAATAAAACAAACAAAAACCCTTAAGGGATAAAATTGGGGTGAAAAATGAATCACAGGGGCAGAAAAACTAGCAAAAATGAAGGGCTTATTATTAAAGAAGGAAACAATGAAAAATTATAATTACATGAGAAAAAAGAAGAAGAAATCTAGGGTGAAAAGGTTGAAAAACAATTTTTGAAAAGAAAAATCTCTATCTATCTATCAATGTCTTGCTGTATATTTGCCTTGGCTACAGGTGATCTTCTGGGGTATGAGGTGCTAATCACAAAGCCGATACAGCTATATAAGATGGAGACTGTGACCCTCTACCTTGCTGTGGAGACTTGGTCTTATCTTTTGGACTTCTTTGCCCTTAATCCCTACAGGGTTGGGAGCCTGAAGCTCTCCTCTATCCATTTAATAGACATGCCTTGACCTTTCCAAACTGTGTCCCTTGGTTATTCAGTGGCTTTCCCAGGAAAGCATGTGTTACTCAAATCTCCTCATAAATGGCTATCCTGCTTTTGAGGTGTGCCAGAACTGGCCTTGCACTAGGACTCTGAGGGCTAAGACTGCAAGGCAGCTCTCCCGCAATGGCTATACTCAAGCTACAGCTGAACAACGAAAACTCTGCTCCACCAGGTGGCTCAGTCCTGGCCCCTGGATGCTGTTCGAAATCACTTGCTCACTCACCCAAGCTCTTTCAAGGTAACTCAAACAAGTGCCCAGCCCTCCACTCCCCCTCAAAATTGTAAACTTTCGCTGCTGTTGCCACTGACACAGCCCTGCACTGGGCCAGACTCTGCCTGAATACATGTACTTGCTACTGCTTCACTGCTTCTGTCCTCCTTTTGGTGTTCTTAAGCATCCCACTGCCTCCCTGTGCCCCTGAAGGGGTGTTTCTTGGCAAAGGCCACAAGCCAGAAGTGCTTGGAGTCTTTATCCCTAATCTCACCAAGTATGGCTGCAAAGAAGCTGTCTCTAGTCTGCCCTCTTGCTCCACATGCTATGCTAAGTCCTATGGAATCAATTTTTTTCAGATTCCACATATGAGTGAGATCATATGACTTTTGTCTATCCATATTTGGCTTATTTTGCTTACTATGATATTCTCACAGTTAATTTATATTGTTCCTTTTTATGGTTGAATAGTATTCCATTGTGTTTATGTATGTATATATATATATATTTTTTTTTTCTTTATTCGTTCATTTGTTGATGAGTGCTTAGGTTGCTTCCTTATCTTGGCTATTGTGAATAGTGCTGCAATAAACATGAGAGTGCAGATATCTCTTAAACACACTGATTTATTTTCCTCTGGATATATACCCAGTAGTGGGATTGCTGGATCTTATGGTACTCCTATTTTTTAATAATTTCTATGCTATTTTCCACAATGACTATGCTCATTTACATTCTTACCAACATTCCCACCATCTTCTCCAATACCTGTTACTTTTGTCTTTTTCTAATAGCCGTTCTGGCAGGAGTTAGATGATGCCTTATTATGGTTTTGATTTCTTTCCTTAATGATTAGTGATGTTGAACATTGTTTTTTCAAAAACCTCTTGGCCATTTGTATGTCTTTATTTGAGGAATTCATGTTTAGATATTTTCCCTGCTTTTTTTTTTTTTTTAGTTTCTGGCTGGGGCTGGGTTTGAACCCGCCACCTCCGGCATATGGGGCTGGTGCCCTACTCCTTTGAGCCACAGGCACCGCCCCATATTTTGTCTGTTTTTAAATAGAGTTATTTGTTTTCTTCCTTTTGAGTTTGAGTTTCTAATATATTTTCATATTAACCTCTTATTATATGTATGGTTTGCAAATATTTTCTTCTATTCTGTAGGTGTCTTTTCACTTTGTTGATTGTTTCCTTTGCTGTATAGGTTTTTAATTTGATATAATCCCATTTGCCTATTTTTGCTTTTGTTGCCTATGCTTTTAAGGTTATATCCAAAAATTTCTTTGCCCAATGGCATTTTCCTTATGTTTTCTTTTAGTAGTTTCATGGTTTCAGATCTTACATTGAAGTCTTTAAACCATTTTGAGTTGATATTTTGTATATGATGAAAAATGAGGGTCTAATTTTCCTACTCTATATGTGGATATCCAGTTTTCCTAACACCATTTATTAAAGAGACTGTCCTTCATCTTCTTGACATCTTTGTCAAAAATCAGTTGGCTGTATATGTGTGGATTTGTTTCTGGGCTCTCTATTCTGCTTCATTTGTCTTTGTGTCTGTTTTTATAGAAAATATTGTTTTTAAGAGGAAATAGAGTAGAAGCAGTGCAAATGCTGCTGAGCTCTTGCTGAAATTCAGACCTGCTCAAGAATGGCTGCAAAAGGTATTCAACACAGAGATGGCAGGGTCTTGTCCTCTGACTTATTTGTCTGTTAGTTATTTATACATATAAGCAGGCATCTCAAATACTATGGTTCCATCTTATTGCCACAGTAACTCAAATGGCTGACTTTTAAAAGCCATTTGAGACCCTGAGTAATATAGGGAGTTTGGGTACCCTATTATGATAAAACTCACTGCACAGTAACCATTCGAATACTTGTGTTTGGGCAAGATACACCCAATATTCCAAAGAGGAGAATAGATTTGCTCTTAATCCACAAAGACTGTCAGACTGTCATGATGACAGATTTCATTATGAACTCACTCACTCCCACATCCACGGGTGTTGAGACCTTTGCTATGATGGCAAAACACGGTGCACATACCAATTATCCTTTACTCTATTCCTTAGGGAAATTCTTCCATCCACAAGGTCATGTAAAACCTAAACTCTGATTCTAGGTGTCAATTTAAATCATGAATCTAGAAGGCACATTTCAAAATTCTGTTTATCCAGAACTATCCTCACACTGATGCTTCAGTGTAATAAAGAGTGAAATTCTTTCCACTGGTGCATGTAACCTGCCATGCCGTGCATTTTACCACCACTAAACCTGTGTAATGACTTAAAACACTTGTCTACACAGAGGATCCTCCAGCTTCTCCCCCTATTTTTTTTTTTTTTTGTGCTTCCAAATACTACTCTGATGCCAACAGCTGGCAGGTGCTTAGAAAAGCTACCAGTTACATAGGAAGATCTACAGGGCACATTTTTCTATGCCAAATGGCAATTTGGTGCTAGTTTATATAGGACGGGGCATTAGGAAATTAGTCTGAGTAGAAAAACCCTTATTTTCCCAGCACAAATACAGAATGTATTCTATTTAAAATCTGGAGAACAACTCTTTGGAATTAAAAACAAACAAATAAACAAAAAAAAGCAAGAAAAATTATGTCATTCCATTTCCACCCTGTCATGCCTGCTGCTCATGTCCTAAGGCAGCCACAAAGTAAATAGGAATGGACTTTCCCACCCCAAAGAACAGGAATATCTTCCAACATTGGATTCGAGGGAGTGATATAATCCTCAGCCCACCACTCACCTCAGTAATTTCATGGTCATGTCGGAGTGTATGTACCTTTGTCAAATTCAGGATGACCTCAAGACCCACCACTCAGGGAAGGGTAACGGGAGAGGGGCATGTACCAACCTTCACCCCATCCTAGACATTTAAAACAGAAGCAACTGTGAACAAAGCTACAAAGGTTAGCTAGTAGTGTTCCAGGTCTTCTACTAGCACATTCCTTTTGATTCTAACCCATTTGCCTTTACTCTGTCTCCAAAACCTGGCTCATTCCTGATCTCAACAACCACCTGCACTCACCATTCCCAGATTTGTCATGCTTTCTACCTCTCCCACTGGGACTTTTATTTTTCTTTAAGATTTCAGGCCTAGCTCACCCAGCCCACTGCCCACCTGCACTGCACATGCATATGCATGCACAAATATGCACATGTATACACATACACGCATCAATACATACATGCACAGATACATACATGTATACACACCAATGCACAGAGACATACATGTATGCACAGATACATGTATACATATGCATGCCCAGATACACACATGTATATGTATGCATACACATGCATAGACACATGCACACACATGCACAGATAGACACATGTATACTATGCATACACATGCATGCACAGATACACATGTAGACATATGCACACATACATGTAGAGATATGCACATGTATATATATGCACACACACAGAGACACAGATATGCATGTGTATACACACGCATAGAGACACAGGCCAATAGAAGTATGATGAGGTACACGTGGTAGTGGGAGGTCAAATGACAAATGACCTTCAAAGTAGTTTGGTTTCCTTCTGCACATCTAGAAGGATTCACTAAAGAATTTTAAGCAAAATAATAGCATTCTAGAAAGACCTTCCTTTCTAAATGCAGTGTGGAAGATATTCAGAGCTAGTTAGAACTAAAACCAAGACGCTGCTGTATTAGCACAAACCAGAACTAAAGGCATATCTCATAACTTAGTTGTTTCTGGGCCTTTTCTTATTACCTGACTCTTAGCTCTTAAAGCCACAAAACACTCTTTATCCACTTCTATTTCTGCCTGGCCTGTCCTGATTGCTTCCTCAACGTTTTAAAATGAAGTCAAGCAAGCAAGCTGGATCTGTGCAATAGGTGTTAATTGCCTGGGACAGTTAGAGGAGGAGGCAGCAAATGGGGACCAAGAAAAAGGAAATACTAGGAAGGTATTTTCCTGGGACCAGGAGGGGTAGGAGTGGAGAAAAAATAAAGTTGTTAGGGAAAGTACATGTGTGCAAGTCAGCAGACACATGTCACACAGAAAAAGTAAGGTGTAGAAGGCTGATAATGCAGCTTATGTGTCTGGGAGGAAGGGAAACCTGATGCAATGTTAGTTCTGACAATCAAGCTGAGTACAGCAGGAAAGCCGTTGTTCACCAAGGAGGACAGGAGAGCTATTCGCAGGTGAGATTTTCCTTGTGTGGAATCTGAGTCGGAAGATGTAGTTCATGAGGAATACAGAGATTTGTGAATGTATGTCCTCCTTTATGTATGTAGAATGGAAAAACTATTTAGGGACATACTTCTTTTTGCATTGTAAGGATGACAGTTTGGGAGAAGAATTTGATTTATATCTTGAGAAAAAAATGGAGGAGTCTAAAGCAATGAATATCCGATTCACAAAGCCCACTACTTAGAATAAATTGGCCAGAATATGGGATTGAAGCACAACACTCCAATCAAGTTTACATTATTAATATGAAATGGGGAAGCTGATGAATGGCTTAATAACAGTTATGTGCCACAACAAATAACAATAGGTGTGAAATGTGAAGTGAATAAAATATCTCTGAAACTTCAGCTATGGCAACAACTGATGATTTTCTCCCTTAAATGGTAGGGAAAGTTGGCAGGTGAAAATTTGAGAATTGTTGTAGTAATATTAGAACAATGAAAAAGGAGGGGGTAATCAGCTTACAAAATGCGAATGATCAAAGTCAGGTGACACTGAAAGATAAGCTGTGAAGCTAGGAAGTTTCTTTGTGGATCCAACTCATGGCCTAGAAAAGCAATGAGAAGAGGGCAAACCAAGCTAAGGTACCCCAAACCCGGGGAACAAAATCTTTAAAAGCAGAGAGTGCAGCTTGTGACGTGAGTAGCACAGTCGCATTTTGAGGTGGGCAAACACATGGATTCACTGCTGTGCTTTGCAAAGAATTTTCAGGACCTGTGGGAGAACTCCAGCAGATTAAGATGAAAGAAAAATAAAACATGAATGTTAAAGACTAAAAAGAGGATGAGAAATTGCAGGCCACCAGCACTATTGAAAATATATTACAATAGATTTTACCTATGGACTAACTGCAGTGGTCGGCTCCATGAACAAAGAGCATGTTGCAGAGTTTTTGCAACATAGCGCACAGAGTAGGGAAACATGAATTGAAGGGAAATCTCAGAACACTCCTAAGATAGAAGTGAATAGAGTGTATGTTCTGTTTGAATCAAGAGTATACTCTTTTTTTGTTTGTTTGTTTGGAGTCAGAGCCTCAAGCTATCACCCTGGGTAGAGTGCTGTGGCATCACAGCTCACAGCAACCTCCAATTCCTGGGCTCAAGTGAGTGTCCTGCCTCTGCCTCCCAAGTACCTGGGACTACAGGCAGCCGTCATTGTTGTTTGGCAGGCCCAGGCTGGATTTGAACCCACCAGCTCAGGTGTATGTGGCTGGCACCTTAGCCTGTTGAGCCACAGGCACCAAGCCAAGAGTATACTCTTTTTGATGCCACAAGCCATGCTTATTTTTCTCAAAGACTACACACAAATTTGCAGTGCTAATGAAATGTGCTGAAATATCTTGAAGTTCCTCTCAGCTCCTGTGACCATTAATATAGAGTATAAATGTCTTAACACAATAATTAAGCAAAAGAGATGAGGTATATATTAACCAATGTGATATAAGCATTCCTAATTCTATATGAAATTAGTACATTGCACCCCATAAATGCATTAATGTATACATGAAAAAAAACCCTGCCCTGGTAAATGTTAAAAAAGAAAAAAATTACTCAATAGAAAGGGTGGCAAATGAAAGCATGAGTGCAGTGAGACATGGCGGTCAGTGTAAAGCTCTATTCTATGGATAGTCTGTTGTTAAACTCTGGAGCAGTTAAGGTTCACCCAAAGAAGCAGAACCAGCAGGAGACAGACATTAAGAGATTTATTTCAGGAAACTGGTCACATAAGTGTAGCAGTAGCTAGTCAAGTCTGAAATCCAAGAAAGGAAGGCCAGAACTCTCAGGCATGGGCTGAAGCTGCTGCCCACAGTCAGAATTTCTTCTGGGAAATTTCAACTCTGCTTTTAAAGTCTTTCCACAGATTAAATTAGTTCCTGCCACTTTATCTAGGATAATCTCTCTTAAAGTCAACTGATTATGAGCTTTAATCACAGCTACAAAATACCTTTACAGCAATAGCTAATTAGTGGATTAGTGTTTGATTGAATGACAGAGACTAGTGTGGCGGATTTCCACATCAAAAGACCATTACATTCTTTTAAGAAAATTTGATAGGAATACGGTGTTAAAGGAAAAGGCGTGTGATTATAGGTGTTAAATAACATGCAATACACATATTCTGACAACAATGAAAGGGAGGATGTTATTTAAAATATAGGCCTAGAATACCATAAATGCAGGATGGAGCAAAGTCATTTATTCATTTACTTACTCATATACTTACTTGTTCACTTGTCAAATGTCTGTTTGTAGTCAGTGTCTGAAACACTGGACTTTCAGCAATAAGGCACAGCCTTTTCCAATCAGTAGGTCTTAGTCTGGGCTGGGGGAATGATGGAGAATTAAAAATACGTACAAAATGGTATGTTTTAGAATAAATACGGTATTATAGAAGTGTGTAGGGGGCGCTGCAGATGCAGCGGGAAGAGCCATGAGGATGGTAGACATATGGAAATGAACTATTATTCAAGGTTGCATAAATGGATGATGGACCAGTGAGAATTCTTAATATGTATGAAGAGAAGATTAACAAAGATAATGGGAATAAAGTTCAAAAGTAAGCAAGCATGGGAGGGTAACATTCCCTATGCTAGTTTCCTCTTACATATTCATGGATGGCTCCCCCAAGAGCACATGTGATCCCACTAATAGTAATGAATATTTTTATAGTTTAAGGGAAAAAAGCACAATCTGAGAGGAAGATGTGCATCTGCTAGGCTAGAGGAAAAGCAAACAAACATGCCATTGTTCACACTTCAGGGTCACTGTATTTCGGCTCAAAGAAGCCAGGAGATGACAATGATAAAACAATGATGGTTGTGAACAGGGGTAACTGAAATACCAGATGCCTGAGTTGGCTCATAAGTTCCATTGGAAAAAAATAATTTTATTATGAATTAATCTGTCAGAATAAAGCACCACACCTTCTCCTACCTTCCCTATGCCTTCCAAAATAGATCCGCACTGTATTGACTAGGACTCCTCATTACAAGGAACAGAAATCAATTCAAATAGGCTGAACAAAAAAGAATGACTTATTTACTAGAATGAAAGAGTGAGTCTTAGAACCCAGGGCAGGAAGGTAGGCAAGACGCTGGGCCTGGGCACCCTTTCTCTTTTCTCTCGGTCACTTCATTCTCTCTGGGACCAGCTTACTTTGCTCACCAATAGACCTAGGGGAATATCTGCTGCCTTGTGGAATGTGGGTCCCAGAGCTAATTATAGTGCAAACATCCAGAAAGACTGTCCCAGTTTGTAATCTGATGGGCCTGGTTTGGGTCAGGTGTCTGCCCTTTTCCACCTGCTGTGGCCCGGGGCCTGGTGCAGAGGTTTGCGGTCCACAGTAGGGGAGGTGAGTTATGGGCTGGCTAGATGTCTTCAGGAAAGCACACGGAAAGAGAAGGGGGGGATGGAGCACATCATATACCTTAGTCCCCCCTGTGAAATTCTGGATCACCATCTTTCTTTTTGTTCTGACTTGTGGGGTGGGGCTTATTTTCACAGCCTCAGAAAATTGGGATGTCAGAGATCCACAGAGAAATCTCCAGTCAACAACAGGCCATGTGCTTCCCTTGTTTTCCCCCTTGAGTAAAGCCAGAGCAACACATTCGATTACGCAGCTCCTCTTTCCCCTCCTCTTGCACTTCAACCTGCCCATTTCAGAAATATAAAAAATAGGCAAAACCCGCGGAGATCGTTATGCGTTCATTTAGCCTCTCCTGTGTGCTTAGCTTTGTGGAAGTCACTACCAGAGAGAGAGAAGACGCCTAGAAATGGGGCTGGAGGAAAAAGGCTTGTTATCTATTGGAAGCATACAATGAAAGATTGAGGGTAAGACTATATTCTATCAGGTGAATATTCTAATATGGCATATTAATGGGATATATGCATATATAATGACATGAAATTCCTGATTAGTAAGAGGCTGGGCACTGGGCTCACCTGGACCTCATGTACACCTCCTGAATCAGTTTCCTGGGCACAGAGAGGGGAAAGGGTCACCCTCTAACACCATCCTCCTTCCTCAGGGAGAGACGAGAAAGGGGGGAGACTGGGGCAGAAACCCTGAGAAATACCTGGCTGGGGAAAAGGTGGTTGTAAGTTCTGAAATATTTCTGAACCTATCCATAGTTTTTGAAATCAAATTTATCAGACTTTTTTCTTCTATTGTGCCATATTGCTTCTCCATGGTTCTCTAAGTGATGATAATTGCTCTATTTTTCTGAGCTTTAGCCCTTGAAATAGTCTTATAATGATAATATATTTTACATGGTAATATCCTAATAAGAATACTACATATAAGATTAGGTGAATTGTATTTGACAAATTTGATTTTTAAAAGCCAAAAGGAAAAACCACATCCCAGTGAGATTAAACGCTGACTTAAGTTCTCAAAGCGGGAAATTGCTAGGTGAGTTTTGCCTTTATCACTGCCTTGCTCCCGACTCCCAGAGGGCTTTGCAGCTGCTCTTAGAGCCTGTACCTCTGGTTATAAAGCAGTGTGAAGGAGGGTGAGCTTCAAAGTCAGTTTTCCTAGTTACTGTTATTACTCATCTCTCAGTATGCCCTGTAAAGATCAGTTAAGGAGATGAAATCTAAGTGAACAAGTTTAGAGGTTTGTGGGGAGAGCTGATCCATAGGTTTAAAAATAATTTAGTGTTCCCTGGCCCTAGATAATTTTCTTCTTCTGTTATATTTAGCTTAACAGAGTAAAATCTCTATTGGTTTTTGACAGGAAAAGGCTGTGTGATTTTTCAGTATTTTAGTGGTTTTCAAGTATGGTTATATAAGAAAAATTATCTTAAGATATTTGATAAAATTCTCAGTGCTGAATTGTCACATCATGGTTTTAGAGAGGTGGAATGGAGTCTCCCTCAGACATGGTACCAGAAAGGAAGGACTTTTTGACGATAGTCTGCCTGACATACTTCCACAGAGTGTAAAGAAAGCAACTTCTGTTATGAAGATTCATTTTTAAAAAGCCTCAAGTTTATTATAAAAAAGTAATTACAAAATGCAAATTTAATGGTTGTCTAATCATGCCCAGTGTAGTAACTAGAACAGTCTGTCTGAGGTTGTAATGATCAATTTTATGTGTCAATTTGGTTGAGCCACAATACCTATATATTTGGCCAAACATTGTTCTGGATATTCTTATAAAGGTAGTTTTCAATGAGATCAACATTTAAACTGGTGGACTTTGACTAAAGCAGAGTTCCTTCCATGATGTAGGTGGGCCTCATCCAATAAGCCAAAGACCTGAATAGAACCAAAGACTGACCTCTGCCAAGCAGGAGGAGATTCTGCCAGCGGACTACCTTTGAACTTGAGTTGCAACATTAGCATCTCCTGGGTCTCCAGCCTGATGGCCTTCCTTGCAGATTTTGGACATAGCAGCCTCCTTTATAGCATGAGCCAATTCCTTAAAATGAATTTCTTTCCTTATTACATATACCTCCTATTGGTCTATTTCTCTGGAGAATCCTGACTAATAACAGAGGTTTGGTTCTATTATTTGGGGGGCAGGAGAAGAAGATGAAGAAAAATGAGGCAGCTCCTTCTAAGAGTAACTTCCCTTAAAATTTTATTTAAATGGTAGAGACTTTATTATAAAGTCCTTTAAAATACTGTGTATTGAGTGTTTCTGAATTTATACTGTGTTTATAGATCCTTTGAAAAGTATTTTATTTAAGCTAGCATTTAATGAAACACAAGCTGTGATAAGAAGTAGATTATGGGGGATGTACTTTAACAAATTAACAAGTCTTGGATTGTGAAATCATGGTTGACAAAATCGTTTGTAACAAACAAATCTAGTTTGATCTCTGATCTATTGGGCTGAATAATGTGACATTTCTTATATTTGAGTGTCTGGCCTATTTGAAAAAGGCAATTTATATGATTTAATGTAACAGGAACATAAAACACTTTTATATGATAAGGGTTAGAAAAGAACATTTCTAGATTCTTTCTCCTACGAGTACTTTTCTGGATTTAGAATCAGTTGTTCTAGGCCCAGAAAGTAAGTATAAGAGGGAGGTTATCAAATACGTTATGTGAAAAATATACAAACTTGGGCAGGGTGATTCATTCTGTTTTTCATCAGATCTTGAAATTTCAACTCTCTTTTCGAGTACAGTGAAACATGTTCCCAGCAATCACCGACACAATCTCTTTTCTCTCGTTACGTGTCTCCTCCCCTAGTGCTCCTTTTTCTGCAGGGGTGACTGAGTGTGGGCAGGTGTTCACGCTGATGCTACTGAAGCTCCAGTTGTGTTTAGTGCGTCTCTCAGGCGGGATTGATAAACCTGCACAAGGATTATTTCTGACACCCCTAGTAATTGTTAGTAGGGCAAGACCTATAACTATGCAACAGTTCCTGACATTTGAATAGCACCTGGCAGTTTACAAAACTTATTCTACTTTCTTCTGTAAAATCATCGCAGAATACATTGTCCTTCTCATGCCTATAATGGGGGAGATGCGACCCAGACCACAGAAATCACTTGCTGAGGTTACATAACTTCAGGGCTGGGGCTGGAACTATAAATCACTCCGGGCATTGCTTGTTCACCTGGGGGCTGATTACCAGCTTTCCTGCTACTTGCCCTTCTTCCCATTCTGTGAATTAGCTCATCACTGGACCGCCAGCTGCTTAGGTGACAGGATTCAGTGAACATTTTCAAGGCTGTTCTTTCCAAGCACTTTCAAGGCTTGCTGCTGCGTTCCGTGGAAATGGCCTTGGGTGTCTCTGTGGCTTGTTCTTTTTCCAAAACATAGTGTTGACTTTATAAACTTCCTGTACCATGTGGGTGCAGCCTTCTGCATGCTGCTGGGCAGGAGTGTGTCCATCACATAAGTGGATGAGATGCGCATCTATTGCACTCAGCAAAAAGACATCAGGATAACTCTGTAGCTGTGGTACAGAAAGCTGAATTGGGAAACTGGGAAATGTGTGAAGAAAACTTTATAAGGAACTTCCTAAAACTCTACCTTAAGTGCTTGAGAAGAATAGGAAGTACATGGAAAGTGTGTGGCCCACTGAGCACCTGGCTCTCAGCTGATGTGGATGGGCTGGTCTTTACCACGGAAGATGGGACTGACCTAGGGTCACCGAGAACATGCCCTGGAAGGCAGGAACTCTGCTTTGGGTCTGCCCAAACCTGTGCATAGAGCCCGGACATATAGATTAAAAGAAAAAAATGGTCAAGAATGTCCTTTGTGGTCACAAGGTAACATTGCCTCTGTAGTTGAGGAAAAATTACTGAGCTCTTTGCTCCATTGTATTTTAGCTTCCTTGGTGGCACCTTCCTTTGAAAGACAAAAAACAAATTCAGTTTGCCTTTTCTGTTTGGTTGTCTGAATCTCTCTTCAATATTGAATAAACTCTTGACGTTTCTGAATATATCTTCAAATTTAGTTCACAAGTTCCCTAATTACAGTAGAACCTCCATGGACCACCTCCCTACACTGACCACCTCCTTAAGTTGACCTTATTTTCATTGACTGGACATGCACCATGTACAGATCAGCACAGTAGGCCTAGTTCCTGTGTCAGCCACCTCCATGTGCTGGCCAGTCTGTTTCAGTCCCTTGGGTGGTCATCTTACAGAGACTCCACTATGTATATTTTCTTTCTCGTGAATTGATTTCTTAGCCCTTTGCCTAGGCGTTCATTGCTGCTTCATTCTTTTTGGCTCATTGCCACACGGACAATTCAGGCACACAACAGACACTAGCAGACTAGAATACATGACCAAACTCTCGTCTCACTAATTACCACCCATTCCAACTGACAAACAGTTCCCCCGAACGCAGAGGTAAGATGTGTGTGTAATGTCACCTTTCTGGATGTGTCTGTCAGAGACACTTTTGGTGGTGACCTTTCTGGTCAGTGTACAATGTAAACAGCAGTTGTGGTGACTTTGTTAGTTATAAGACTCAACTCTCTGGGGTTGAGTCTTATAACTAATACATTGAGTCTTGATTTCTTGATCTGTAAAAGTTGGGCTAATCACCTCCCAGGACATAATAAATGAGAAAATGCTTTATAAGCTGCTTTATAGAGGGCTATATGGGCTTTAGCTGTGATAGTATGATTTTTGGAGGTTATAGGATCTCTGCGTTATTAATTTTGAGTTGCTTTCTCCTTTCTGTTCTCTTAAGATGAATGAATGTGTTTATAGATATTGCAGTAAGACTACACACACACAATGCCTTATAGATTCCTTCCTCCCTGTCTTTCCTTCCCCTCTCCCCTTTCCTTTTTTCCCCTCCCCTCTCTTCCCCTCCACTCTGCTCCGCTCCTCTCCCTTCTTTTTCTTCAGGGTTCTCACTCTACCACCCAGGCTGGAGCGCAGTGGCCTTGTAATTTACTGCAACCTTGAACTCCTGGACTCAAGTGACCCTTCCTCCTTAGTCTCTCAAGTAGCTGGGGCTGGAGACACACACCACCAAGCTTCGCTAATTTTTCTGTTTTTTTTGTAGAGATGGGTTTCACTCTTACTCAGGCTGGTCTCCAAATCCTGACCTCAAGATCCTCTTGCCTTGGCCTCTCAAAGTACTAAGATACAGGCATGAGCCACCACTCTAGGCCCTTTATAGATTTATTCCCAAATTGTTAAAAGCTAGTTTTTATAAGTCACAGGACTACATAGTAGCTTAAGAGGTTCTGGCACACTGTGGCCCCTGGCCCAAATGTGGCCAGCAGCCTGGCTTTGTAAATGAAGTTCTACTGGAACACAGCTATGCCCATTGGTTTACTTACTGTTTTTGACTGCTTTTAATATACAGTCTTCACTGAATACTTGCAATAAAGACTATGTGGTCCACAAAGACTGAAATATTTGCTGACTTCTTAATTAGATCAAAGGAATTCGACAAAATAAAAGGGTTCGGTGAGCCATTCCCCAGTGGTTCAGTGAAATGGACATTTTGAGACACTGGTGGTGAGAAGGGTGTAACCTTTCTAAATGGCAATTTGGACAGACATGTTAAGAGTTTGAAAAATTCATACCCACTTTTAGTTACTTAATGCAACTCCAGATACAATGAATGTTAATAGTGTTTACTTCTGAAGTCTGGTATTTTCAATGTTTTTTAAAACAAACAAAAGTTATTCCAACTTTTAAAATTCCCTGCCAACATTTTAAAGCCTTTATAAGGACACAATAAAAGCGCAAACATACCAACTTACATGATGTGTGTGTGGGGGGGATATACCCCTAGTTCAATGCCACTTTAATGGTGGTGGTTTAAGAAGCCTTAGGGTGAAGCCTTTTGGTATGTGGGATAGCATCAGTTTATTTATTTTGCTAGTGTAGAGCCTGTTTAGGTTTCCTTTAGGTTGAACAGATCCTGGACTTTAATCTTCTCTGTGTTCCATCCAATCGAATGTTTCTACTACCCTTGTGATTAACACACACACATACGCATGGACAATTCATTATCAGTAACAAAAATATTATCTGGGCTTTCAACTTGTCTTCTTTTTTTTTTTTTTTTTTTTTGTAGAGACAGAGTCTCACTTTATTGCCCTTGGTAGAGTGCCATGGCGTCCACAGCTCACAGCAACCTCCAACTCCTGGGCTTAGGCAATTCTTTTGCCTCAGCCTCCTGAGTAGCTGGGAGTACAGGCACTGCCACAATGCTGGGCTATTTTTCTGTTTTGGAGTTCGCCAAGGCCGGGTTTGAACCTGCCACCTTCGGCATATGGGGCTGGTGCCCTACTCGATGAGCCACAGTCGACGCCCTCAACTTCTCTTCTTTTGGAGCAATTGATTGCATGTTGAAAGTTCTCACGTTTAACTAATGATTTCTTTTCTTACAACCTAAATGTCCACTAATCCAGGAATGAATTAATGAGGAATACTATTCAGCATAAAAAAATTGGAGACTTCACATCTTTTGTTTTAACCTGGATGGAGAATCACAAGAATGGAAAAGCAAATATCCAATGTACTCAATACTAACATGAAGCCAATAGATAATCTAATACATGCCCACAGAATAGAAAAACTCAATTCAATTCAAGTTGGGGAGGGGAGGAGATGAGAGGGAGGGAGATGGGTGTGCTCCCACTTTATGGGCACAATGTAAGGGTGTATGGCACACCTCTTGATTGTGGGGCACAAATACAAGAGGGACTCAACCTAACAAATGTAAACACTGTAACCTAGTTGTTTGTACCCTCACATTTACTTGAAATTTTAAAAAAAAGGTAATAATCTCTTTTCTTTGGTAGATAGGAATTATGATGTCTAGATGAGTGATTTTAAAGATACAGTAAAAAAAAAAATTCTAGTAGGACAGCAAAAAGTTGCAATAGCAAAACATTTCCCCCAAAAGAAAAAATAAGAGAGAAAGAAATGGAATATAAGTTACGAGTCCTTGCGATGGCTTAAAAATGACTTTATTCAGGGATCTATTTGCCTTTATTATTATTTGCAGTCAGTATACACTACAGTCAATGGAGGTCCTTCCATTGTAATCTTACATTCTACCTCCAGACATAAGTGCCCCTGGGAAGGTAGTAACCCCTGGCAACAGGCATGTATGAGAGGGTCCAACTAACTTGGAGGTATGCTTAGTATTTTCTTGGTGACAAAACCTTGTGGAAATGGTTTCCCTTTGTCTGTGTAATTCACAGGGACGCACTGTGGTAAGTGTCATGTTGAAGGTACTTTGAGATATGCTGCTAATAAATGGCATCTATGCAACTTTTGAAGTTCAGTTTCAAGGCTGCACAAATGTATCAGAAGGTCTGGGAGTTTCTGAGCGCATTCACACAAGTGTGTTTTCTTAAATTTAGAGGTGCAGTTTTGGCACTTGCAAAGTGATTTTTGCTTTAAGAATCAGAAACTAGCTTCATGAAGAAATAGGCTGTGTATTCTGTGTATATATTGTTTGAGCCCACATGCATGAGCATGAATTATAGATAAATATTTCCCCCAGTAAGGATGGAATGCTACTTTCTTGGTGGGACTGGATACGCTGGTGAAAAATTGTGAGAAAGACCTGTCTTTTCCACAAACAAATACAAGATGGTATTTATTTCAGTATAGAAGTGGAATGGGTATTGTCTCTGTTTTTACTGTTAAATTTTTCTGCAAAATAGGAAAGCTTACTAAACTGATTATTAAGTCAGAGAACATAGACAAAGGATGGAATCGTTAGGATGCAGAGTAAAGGGTTCATTGTACTTCACTGTTTAAAGCAAAACTCAGTGGCAACGCTTGTCAAATAAAAGAGAAGTCATTAAATTTGTAGGATAAAACCTTAATGGTGACTCCACATTTGCAAAACATATCACCTTCCTTCCAAGGGTCACTGGCCTGTGGTGGCTTTGTTGCAAATTATATTAATATCTTGACCTGGGAATTAGGCAGCTCAGCAGATTTTACCAGATGGGGAAATTGTCATTATAATATTCATAAGGTTATATTGGTAAGGTACATTTTTATTTATATGTAAGTACATGTGTGTTTGTGATATGCATGTATGTATAAATTGTGAGATATACAGGGTGGACATAAAATTCATGTGCAATTTACAATAGTTAAACATAGTACACTGCAAATAAACTTATGGACACCCTGTGTATGTGTATTTGCGATGGGTATATATGTGTGTTTACATGTGTGTACATACTTTATACACACATACATGTGCTTACTACAGAATTATTTGCAGTAGCAGAAAATCCTGGAAACAACTTAAATGTGTATCAATGAGGAATGGGCTAAGTATATCATTGGACAATGCAGCTTTTTTAAAAAAATGAGGTGACTCTCTTTCTTCATGTTGATAGGTATGTTCTCCAAGACATAAAATTAAATAAAAAGAAAAAAGTGCCTAACAGCATGAATGATCCCATTTATATATGTAGAGATAAAAGGGTATGCAGATGCATCACGCACACACACACACACACACACACCAGTCAATAATAACTTTTCTATTTTGGAAGGGTGCATAAAATCTTTGCTAACAGTTAAATTTAGAATTAAGGAGTAGGAGTAGAGGAGAGAAACTATATCTCATCTGACAACTTTCTACACTACATGGGATTTTGTTATGCATGTAAGAATTTTGTCATTTAAAACTGTTATCCAGGGAGTAGAACTTAAATTTTATTCTATATATCCTTATATATATACCTAATAAATGTCATTAAAAACAATATTCATCAGATATAGTGGCAGCTGACAGCTTTTTTAACCATATAATATATGAAGGAAATTTTAGGTTTTGTCCCTTTGTGTTCTCCAGTTAATGATGAAGTCAGGTGGAAGCTGGTGTCATCCCAAGCCCTCCAGTCATTTCCATTACCAGCGCCGCCTGCCTGGAGAGGGCAGCCCCAGCAGAGAATGCTCTCTGCAGGTCTATTTGACAAATGTATTTAACCACCATGGTCCTCAGGTATCACTTCATATCCCACAAGGCACAGAGTTGAAAAGATCTAACACCCAGTACTCTGATATCGAAGGCTTATAGTTCACAGTTCAGATTTTCTAGCCACTTTGAATCCCATAATCAGGAGAGCCCACATTTCTGAGCTGTGACTTTTCTCACACAGAAGAAACTGGGGAAGTAATAAAGAGATCAGTGTAATGTCCAGGTTCCTGTCAGGACTGTACAACTCTATGATCACCCGTAACATCTGATTTCTACGTTTTATGTAGGTGATACATCTCCAGTGAGTATTTAAGTATAGGTTTGGCCAATATATAAACATTTATTTGAAATCATGTTGTGAGATGAATCAGAAGGAACTATTAATACACATAGTGCCTCTAACTTAGGGGCTTGTGATTTTAGATAACTTTGGGGTTAGTTCACTTTTCCTGTGTCCATAGAATCAATATTGGTGACAAATTAACCCCAAATCCATTTATATTAAACCAAAGGAGAGATATTATTGACTCTCCCTCCTGGGAACCCAGCGGTGGACCACAGCACCCTAAATGGCTGAAACTAGGGGTTCAAACAATGTTGTCTTTATTTTCTTATTTCCATTCATCTTCGCATGTTGGTGTAATTCTCTCCTACTGCAGACATACCTTTTTCTATGTCACATAAAACATGGTTCCTGAAAAGCCTCAGCTCATAGATTTATACTTTTTCTGTGCAATAGGGTAAGGGTAGTCTTTTCCCCATTGTCCATGATAGAATGGTCCATGGAGGACTTCTTTTGGGGTCTGGAGGGTCGTGTGCCAGCTCCATAGTCATTCCTTGGTTTCATAGGCACATGGTGCTGTGTTTGGTCTAGCACGGTCTGTCTGCCCAACTCTGTAGCGTAGACTGGGGATTGAAGGGATATTGTGTTTGGCAGCCCAATGATGTGACCCCAAAGTGTAAGGACCAAGCTGACTCCATTTTATTAAAACTAACTCCATCTTGTTCCTCAGCCTTTATTTTGCAGCTGCATACCGAAAGCGTTAGGTAACCTACTCCCTCCTCCACCCCTCGTCCTTGCGTCTGCCCTGAGCAATAGTAACACCCTCTCAGACCCTGAGCGATAACAGCTCCCTCCCAGACCAATCATCCAAGGACAAGTACTGCTCCGTCTCCTGAACCCCCTATTAACTCACTCCAGTAGCTCACCTCATATCCCCTCCCTTTTTCCTTTCTGTACCCTTAAAAACCTCCTCCTTTTCAAGGTGGGAGCTTCTCTGTACTCCTGCTGTGCCAGGACAGGGGGGCTCCACCCTGAGCCAGTAAATAAACAGCCTCTTGCTCTTGTATCGGACTTGGTCTCCAGGTGATTTATGTGGGGGATCCCTTGAGCTGGGCACAACAAAGGAAATCAAAATAACTGTGGAGACAGCATTTAGGAACAGAAAAAACCAAAGCTTTCATAGTCTACTCTAGGTGACATCAAAAGCTGTCATTTCTCCTTTATGCTTCCCCTAAATGAAGCTGCCCAGTCCTACTTATAACTACATTTGGACTGAGCTAAAGGATTACTAAGGAGTTTGAGAACACTGGATTTCAAGCATTCCTTGTTAATAAAACGCATTGTTAACTCTACTTGCCTCCTCCAAGAAATTTCTCCCATATTTTAAAGTATTAAGAGTCACAAATCCATGACTACTCTATATTAATTCTTTTAAAAATAAAAGTCTTTGTCCTTCTAACCCTGAAATTAATAAAGACTTGAGAAACCAAAACAAAACAAAAACAAGTTAATGCGTTACTTAGGTGGCACATCAAACAAAACCCAGAACCTAATCATGAATATAGAGTTTGTGTCTTACCATGTATAGTTTTATTACTTTAAGAAAGGGGAGGGAAACCTCAAACTCAAGTATAAAAATCCCAGTGGGAGATTTGGCTTTGAGGACCAGTAGTGATATAATGAGGGAACCACCATTGCTTTGTGACGTTGGTTAGAGATGAATGGAGGGCATCTGAAAAGTCTACTTCTCATCAGAGAACTTATGTGGAAACTGAGTCCTTTTCTGAATGGAACTTTGTAATCAACTCTTTGTGTAGCAGTTCAACTAATAACCTGCCTGGATCTGGAGGTGAATATTTCTTATTTCCAGAATTGTTTCCAGGACCATTCTGACTAGGAAGATATGATCCAGCACAAAATTTTCAAGTAATTCTTCAGGTCTAATGTCATCTAAATGGCCTCAAAGTGTAGTTTAGACAATAACTTATAGAATATCAAAATTATAGAGTCCTCACATTTCTAAATGTACTATCAACAGTTTATTCCAGATTTCTTCTAAAAATGTATTTTGGAGTCTCTTTCTCCAATGTTTCACATGAGCAAACAAGTGGGTTTCAGGAATGACAGTATTATTAAGGGAGACATGAAGGTACCCTGGAAGTGAAAATAATGTAACCTCAAAAATTGTACCCTCACATTAATTTGAAATTTAAAAAAAGATGATACTAATCTGAAGCAGAGAATATGAAGATTTTATTCTGACTTTGCTGTGTGACAAAATTCTTGGATAAGGTTTTTTTTTTTTAACCTTTCTAAGTCTATTTTCTTCTTAGTAAACATCAAATAATACTTCTTAGGTAGTATTTTTGTAAATGGTAATGATATAATGTTTTAAAGGACTTAACTGAGAGCCAGGTATATAGTAAATGTTCATAAAATAAACATTTGTTTAAATTGTTATTTTGACTGTTATACATTTTTTTTACATCATAGGAAAAAAAAACTTGTCAAAAATCTATACAGGATTGTGTTATCTCTTTGTTGACTTCCGATTCTATATTATTTGTGTACCAAACTATCTGAACCTAATTGTCTAGGATCATTGATTTTAAGAACTTTTCTTGGCATATAAATTAAGTGCTTTAAGTGTTGCTTAAGCCTCAGCAGGTGCCGCCTTTTCAGATTTTCTTCATTTGCTCTGAAATTGTAAATATATTGCTTATTATATCACTGAGTGATTCTGGCTCCTTCTTCACACTTCAAATTTCTATCAGAGTTTGGTTCTAGGAAGAGCTTTATCTCCCTTGGGAAAGTAGTGGGTTTCCTCTTCTCAGATCACAAAATGACTTATGCAACTTATCACTTTTTCCTTTGTTTGTGAGGAATATTGTAGTTGGTCTTGTCACTTAATCACAAGCATCTGACTCATTTTTACATTTTGAATATTTAGTTTTCTCCCTTTGTTTTCCATTAAATATCTTATTTCATTAATTTATCTTGTCTTATTTTTGCCTCATATCCTTGTAGGAAGGAGGCGAGACAAAAAAAAGTATGTGTATATCTATATACATCTTCATGTAGAACTATTTTGTTAATTTCCATTTGAAAGTTTGATGTCCAAGTTTAAGTTCTGATATCAGCACCCCCGTTACTTTCATCCCTTTGTTACTTTCCTTCACATGTTTGGCTAGAAAATAATTCTTGGTGTCCAATTGGTTGGATTTTTATTTATTTATTTTTTTACTCAGGATATAATATTTATACCTATTATGTATCATAAAATGTTTTGATACATAGCAATATATAGTGGTCAGATCAGAGCAATTAGCATTTCTTTCTCAAGAACATTTATTATTTATTTGTACTGGGAAATTCAATAACTTCTAGCTATTTGAACCATATATTATATTACTGTCAACTGTAGTCATTCTGCATTGCTATAAAGCACCAGAGTTTATTCCCCTTATCTAGCTGTAATTTTGTCTCATTTAACAAATCTCTCTCTATCCTCCCCTTTCCCCACCCTTCTCATTCCCTGATATTCTCATTTATGCATGAGATCAATTTTCCCTCCACCCCTGACATATGAATGAGAGTGGCATCTAACTTTCTTTCTCTGCCTTATTTCACTTAACATAATATCTTACAATTTCATCCACGTTGTGATGAATGATGGGATTTCATTCTTTCTCATGGTTGAAGAGTAGTCCATTATATACATATACCACATTGTTTTATTGGTTCATCTGTTATTGGATATTTAGGCTGATTCCATATTTTTGCTATTGTGACTAGTGCTGCAGTAACTATGGGAGTACAGATATCTCTTCAATACCAGGTAAGGCAATTAAGTTCTTGAACTCATCCTAGAAAAGGTCCTACACACTTCCCTGCTGAATAGCACTATAGTCACCTTTGAATTACTCCCTTTGGGAAGCTGCGCACCAATGCCAGTGCCTAGTCCACCCTTCAAATCAATTTTGGAACTCTATTTCTAGAATGACCATCAGCGTTGATATTGTAGAGGTGTGACAACTAAGTTCAAGAACTTGCCACCATGTACTTTGTTGGCAGCACTATGAAAACAACTTGGTAAGGTTTTGTAGCCTTGGTATATCAGTGTCTCACAGCTGTGTTCATGTCAATGTGTACTGGTATCTTGCTGAGTGATAATCATCAATGTTGTTGCATGTTTGTGTGTTGTATGATAGTATTGGTACATAGCTTCCCAAAGGGAGTACTTCAAAGGTGACTGTAGTGATATTTAGCAATGAAGTGTGTAGCACTTTTTCTAGGATGAATTTGTGAGCTTAACTGTTAGATCTTGTATACTGATTTACTTTCCTTTGGATAAATCCCCAGTAGTGGGAAAGCTTCCATACAGCAAAGAAAACATCAACAGAGTAAAAAGGCAACCTACAAAATGAGAAAATTTATGCAAACTCTTCATCTGATAGGAGATTAATAACTTCAATACACAAGGAACTCAACTTAAATATGAAACAATCTGACTAAAAAAATGGGCAAATGAGATGAACAGATGTTTCTCAAAAGAAGATGTGCAAAAGGCCAACACATATGAAAAAATGCTCAACATAACCAGTCATCCTGGAAATGGAAATCAAATCCATAGTGAGTTATCATTTCAACTATTAGGATGGCTGTAATCCAAAAGACAAAAAGTAATAGATGTTGGAGAAGATGCAGAGAAAAGAGAACTTTTATGCTCTTTTAGTGGGGGTGTAAATTAGTACATAGTAAATTAGCCACTATCAAGAAAGGAGGTTCCTTTTAAAAACTTCAAAATGGGTTGACTTTTAGCTGGGGAAGATTCTATGGAAATGAAACAAATTGTCATCAGCGAGCTTATTTCTTACTAGAGTCTATAGACTCTTGAGAGGAACTATAGACCTAATGAGATTGGAGTTGCTTTCCCTTGAAACAGTTTGATGTTTGAATATCATCATACTGTTAATCAGTATTAACAGTAATATCATACTGTTAATTTTGATGGAAAAGTGATAGCCCTGAGAAGGACCTGGGCTTTTTTCCCCCTGACATTATTGCTAAATCTAATGGGACTCCATGAGCTTGCTCACAGCCTCAGGTCAAATTGGTTTTCCTGTATGTTATCATTATACTTTTTCTACAAGAGCTACAAATAAGATGTCCTTTGGTATCTGAGGAAAGCGTATGAGTTTTGTTTTGCCACATCCCTGACTTTGCTCTTAAAGAGAGGAGAAAATATGGCTTAAGAGTCCCTGGTTCGCTGAATCCCATTTTCTTGTAATTTCAGGATACTTTTCAGGATAGCTTACTATCCTTGCTTAATGTTTTCTTTCCCACCTTGTGATTGTTTAAGGCATCAGAAGGTCTTTTATCCTATTTCATGAGGAAATGCAATGTATTATTAATCACGATTATTTTATTCATGAGCCAACACTGCCTTAAAAGAGCCAGTGCTACACCAAGGATAACTCTTCCTGCTTTCAGGTCACAAGCCTCTTTAGAGATGTTTTCTTTCACCTCGAAGACTTTTTTTTTTTTAATAGTGTTTTATTTAGGAAAGCTTCTCCCTTGTGTTAGGGATAATGGCACTCATTTTGGATTTATTTTCTCAATGTCTATTGAACTACCACTGAGAGTTATGTGCTATCTGGACTGAACATGCCTACTATATTCTGTACCCTAACAGTCTTCAAAGTCTAAACAGAAGGGAGTTTGTAGGTATATAATTATGTTGATCTCTCAAACTTTGATTCTAAGAATAGGCATATATGAGGGGCTTGGTGTAGAGCCTGGTTATTGAAGTTGGGGTAAAAATACCACTCAAAGTCCTGGGTCTCAGGAACCCCTTCATGAGTTTGCACAGATGTAGACAATTAGTCACCCTAATTTTCCTGAATTAGAGTGGAGCTGAGGATCTCAGCTGTTCAAATTCAAGGAATTCTAATCTAGTGTCTAATCTAGTTTCTAGTCATGTCTTGATGTCTTCATTCAGATTTTTGAGAAGAGTATCATTGTATTTGGTATAGAACCTAGTATTATTAAAGTTGGGGTAAAAAAACCAGAACTCAAAGTCCTGGGTCCCAGGAACCCCATCGTGAGTTTTGGACAGATGTGGATAGTCTCCCTAATTTTCAAGCTCCAATAAAAGCTGTACCGTAATATGGCCAGAACGTGGTAGGATCTTAATTTCCAGTGAGACTACAGTAAACACAAGATTTTACTTGTAAGGAATAGACACCTACTTTCTGAGCTTCAGTCAAGAGAGTTTACTCTAATGATCCTTACAGAAATCAAAGAAAAACTGAACACTTATGCTTCGGGAAAGATAAGAGTTAGAGTGGAGCTGAGGATCTCAGCTATTCAAATTCAAGGAATTCTAATCTATTATCTATGATTAATATGAGTTAGTTCCAAATTCTCAGGCTTGATGTCTCTTCAGATTTTTGAGAAGAGTTGAATTGACTCAAATGTGCCTATGTATTGGTTCTTCTGAAATTTATCTCCAAATTGAGTACACTTAGCAGTGGCTGGGGGCCCAGCTAGGAATCATCACAATTGACTATACAGCATCCAATCAACCCCAGGTAATCATAGTAATTCTATCCCCCTTGCCTATGGTTGGTTTAAGAATGGACATGTAACCTAATTGTGACCAATTAAGACCTGAGAGGGAATCTTCTGGAGGGGTTCTGAGATAGTTAATAGGGCCTTAGAATGAGACACAACATTTTCTTAGATACTGCTGTGTCTATTTATATTGTCTGGAACCATGGTGGCCATCTTGCTAGCAGCCTACGAATGAGGGAACACAAAGAAGGGCAGAATAGAAAGGTGGAAAACTGTGGAGTCTTGCATGACACCTTTGAGCCACTGAATCAGCCCAGAGTCTGCTGTACTGTTGGTATCCTTTTAATTAGAAAATTTAAAAAAATTATTTCACTGTTTAAAAGTCATTTTGAGAAATGTATAATGTATCCTAACAAATACCAACTGAGTCATGAGTTGGGAGAGCTGCTCCAATGGGTGGAATATATTCAGTAAGAAAGCATGAGAAAAAGAAAATGAGAGGTATCACTTTGACATGGGTCAACCAAAGGCGTATGATGGCTTCTCTTCTTTGGAAACTCTGCCCTAATGACTTGGTACTTGATATCAGTGTGCTGGATGCATGCTCCCTCTGTCTTTAAAGAGATTAAAAGATCCTACATCCTCTTACCCACCATGGCCCTACTTACAATCTGAGAAGGGCCCCATAGGCAATGAGCCCTACTGTCTATTAGGTGCTAAAAGGAAGAACCTCAGACTTAGAGTTATCACAGTAAGCAAGACATTTTCTTATATCAACCCTATTCGAAAACACAACATATCTGCTTATTGATGATACACTTTGCAAGCAGTTCATTTTGGAGCATATACAGGGAAGTTTCATTGCTTGAGGATAAATATTTTGCAGGTGCTTTACTGATACCTATGTTTAAATGGCCAATTTATCCATTTGACAATGGCTATTTTTAATACCTGTCCAGGCTTAAAATATTGGGGCCATGTTTCCATGTTCATGTCGTTGAGATTGATTCCTGCTTGTCATGATCGTTGATTCATCTTGTGTTAGGGAGAGATCTGGACTTCCCAGGGGAGGAAGGAAACTCTGTGGATGGGAGGGTACTCTTTTCAGATCATCCAAGATCATGTCTTCGACTAACTTGACTGGCTCTTGAAGCATGTGGTCAGGGCTGGTTTCACAGGAGTGTGATCTATGCAATTAAACATACTCCCACTCTCAGAGGGGCCTCTCTCCTGGTTTAATGTTCTCTTATTGCCATCTTCAAATTCTTAATTTTGAACAAGAGCTCCCACAGTTTTATTTTGCATGGGGGTCCCACAAATTACATAGCTGTGTAGGATTCTGTACTCATCTGGGTCTAATACCACCAAGAAGTTATATTCTTGGTCCAGATCAGGAAATAGAATTTTGAATATATACCCTTAGTTCTTATCAAAAGCTCATAAAACAGCATTTGTGGTGATTGGCTGAAGAATTTGTGGCCTTTCCATACTCCTCTAGACATGCTAGAATCAATTTCTAGATTAAGCCAGCCTGGTCCTCAGAGCACCTGGCCCTCATCATTTGCTGTCCTCAGTCCCCGACTCCCTCTGTGTCACTGAATTGCTCATGTGTGGCTTGCCTCCACATGGAAGGATGACTAGAGAAGTCTGTATGTCACTCCTAACTATATTTACGGGAAAGACGTTGTTGAGGATACTCTTTTAACATTACCCTCTGTCCTGTGATAAATGAAAGATATGTCTCTCTATTCTCAATACCTTTGTCTTGGCTGCTAGGATGCTTGGAAATGTGGCTCATACTAAATGCACAAAGTCCATGGTTAGTATTTTGTGTAGTGAGTTCACCCTTTTTTTCATCTTATCTTAAACACCTCATTTTTCCTCTGCCTTCATTTTTCTCACCCACTTATTTTTTTAAAACTAGCATTCTATTTTTTCCTAACATGCAGTCTTATAAGCTACTTTAAGTTTTTCCCTGGACTATGATGAGTAATACTCATATATTAGTATAAAAAGTTATTTTTTCTGTACACCTATGTTCCCACCTGGGAATATAGAAGGGAAGCATTTTTAAAGGAGTGATGAAATTTAAGGGATAAAGAATAATGATGGTGGTTTTATTATGTCAAGATACAAAGGAGAAATTTTAGAGTGGTGTTAATATAAAATATGATAAAAAAAAAAGCTTGGTACTAATAAATTATGATTTGATATAGATGGTTACTTTGCTAATCAATTGTGTTTGAATTTTAATTCATGGTGACTCTTGTAAAAACTCTTTCTACTTCTCTGTGCCTCATTCTCATCTCTGAAGAGTGGATGTTAACACAATGTATGTTTCAAATATTTAGGATAGGTATTTAATATTGCATGAGTTAAAAAATAATTAACTACAGTGTATCTTAGAAGGGTACAGGTGAAACTTACTAAATGCAGAATATAAAGGTCTTAACATAATAACTAAGAAAATGCCACGAAGGCTATGTTAACCAGTTTGATGAAAATATTTCAGATTGTATATGAAAGCAGCACATTGTACCCCATGATTGCATTAATGTATACAGCTGTGATTTAATAAACAAAAAACAGAAAAAAAAATTAACTAGGTATCTTTGTAAGCACCAATAACTTATTATTCTTGATTTTTAATAAGGCTACTATTATTTCAGTGCTATTTCTTCCATTTATTTATTTGTTTGTTTTATTTATTTTTTGGTAAATAATGGAAGATTGATAATGTAGTAGATATATATAACTTTAGGAAGAAAGACATGAAATTGTGATATGTAGTGTGTTTTCTCATTTTGAAATTTGCATCATTATGTTTTCCTCATGAAATTTTTGTTCCAATAATTCATCCAATATTCATTCACAAGTATTTACTGAGGACCTATCGTGTACCAGTCCTTGTTCTAGGTGATGGGAATACCCAATAAGCAATAATCACTCTGCCTTCCTGGCTTTCCCATTCTAGTAATGTCCCCCCAAATTATCCCCATGTATTTGCTGAGTTTGTCCTTTTTTCAATACTATATTTTATTTTCTTATTCACATACTAAAATCAACTTTACCTGAGATACAACATTTGCCCATTTCCTCCTCTTTCTTTAGTGGTCAAATAGCTGTAAGCTTCACTTAATCTTCCAGTTAACTACATATTTTACTGATTATAGGGATTATGTGATGTGCTTGATTTGGGCTAATTTACATAATTTTCTGATTAAGCTACATATTAACCTTTGACTTTTGTACTTCTTCAAAGGTAGAGTATAATTAGCTTATAAAATTTCATAGAAAGAATTCACATCTGGTAATTTTTTTTCTTTTGCCTCTAGTAACAGACACTTTTGTTAATATATAGATTTTCTTACAGGCTAAATAAGAATAAATTATTTTCATTCTAGTAGGCACTGAACCATTGAGTATTTCTGTATTTAAAAAAAACTATGCCACTTTTTGTTCAAAGTCCAAAAAATATTTCAAGGAATTTGTTAATGGAAGACAGCGAATTCTTAGCCTCAATAGCTTTCTTGTTTTAGTACTTAGAAGGAAATAAAAGGGTGATGCTATTCAAAAAAGCACATGAGTTTGCAGTTAGCACTCAAATGAATATGTGGCACCATGCCTGGTTAGATGGGGGTTTGAAATTTCTTTCCCTGAAATGATATTTAACTGTGTAAGTCACTTTTCTGACTAGATGGAGAAAGGCCACCTAGAATTACTTAGTTCTGAGGATAATTATCCTGGAGGAAAGATGTAGCAACCTTTTGAGGGTGGGGTGGCTTGGTAAAGGGCAAGGAGACTTTAAGCTGTGGTCCTATACTTTTTGAGGTTCACTGTTCTTAGGAGCAAGTTCTCTGGTGGATTAAGATGGCTCTAAGATGCTAAAGTCTGGGTGGAGGGCTGCTATGGGCAGATTGACTAAGAGGTTTGCTCTACCTATGCTGTAGGAACAACATCTGACTGTGTTACTCTAGCTATAGATTGGAGACCTTAGAATTCAAAGGGGTTAACCTGGAGGGAACAGAATCTCTTTCCTTGAGAAAATCAGATTGGCTAGTGCAGGGCTATGAACCAGTCACTGGAGCCATCTAACAATTGGCAAAGGCCTTTGGGCTTTGAGGATTTTCAGTAGTGATGTTGTGAGGCAGCCTCAAAAGCAACATCAATTAAGAAAAGAAAATGGCTGGTGGGCTGAAAATGGCTGGTGGGATTTCCAAGGTTCTCAATGCAAGGCATTTGGAATAAGAATTTTTAGTGAATTGCTAGCATGGGCAGGGGGTGCTAGAGATAGATATTTGTGAGTTTGAAAAAGTGAATCCAATTACATGTGTAATATTATTCCATGTCAAGATATTTGCTTGCAAGTGGATTGGCTGCAACAGCTTTTCCGGAGCAACCAGCTGTGATGAGGACTGTTTCAGTGAAGCAGCATTGTAGATCAGTGGGTGAAATAACTAATCAGTAGGTAGTGTGAGTTAACTGTAGTTCATGTGAGTGGTATCATTTTTAATTAAACTGTTACCACTTAATTGTGTCTAGAAAGCTTTGAGTTGTTCTTCTTACTATTGGAGAAAATCTGTGGATGGTTTTATGTCCAACCTACTCTATAATTTCACAATTTCACAATTTCTCATAAGCCACAGGGAAAAGGTACTTTCAAAAACTACCTCAAACTGCTTCACTCTATATCCCTTTTCTATTCTTCTGTACACATAGAAATAACCTTCTTAGGGTCTGAGAAGGGCTTTATTTGGTTTTCTAAGCTAAAGTTGGGTCATCACAGGGCTTTGTGCAGCTCCTGTTTTTCCATCCCTTCACCACTCCAGTAGGCACAATAACCTTTTTTATCTGTGTTAAGATTGGCTGTAATGCCTGTAGGCCCTGGTGAACGCTCCAAGGGCACTCTGCACAACCTGGACTCAGCAGAGTGTGAGAACTACTTTTTACCAAGCTCAAGTGGGACCCAGAGCACATCTCTCTTTTCCATTTCAAGAAATATTTAATATAGGCGCGGAATGGAGACCGGGAGTGAGAGGAGGCTCGGGGGATACCGAGGCCGTAAGAGCAGCTCTTCAGTTTGAAGCGGTTTTGCACCTAGTTCTGCCTGAGTCATCGGTGCATCACCCAGGGGCGGGAGAAGTCGTGGCGGCCACGGCGGGAGGGACAACAGCGACGGCGGCGGTGGCGGCGGGGACGGCGCTGGTGCTGCCAGTTAGGCCGTCGGAGCAATGGGAGACCCGGGGCCGGAGGTGAGTCCTCGAGGTGGGGCCTGGCGTTCTCACGGTCGGACCGCCCGGGGTTTGTGTTTTCTCCGGCCTGAGGCCCGCTCCGCGGCCGCGGGGCGAGACCTCCGGCGTCTCGGGCCTGGTGAGGGTCTGAGCCCGGAGCCGGCAGCAACAATGGCCGCCCGGCGGTCCCCGGCCCCCCGCGCGGACTCGTGGTTGCCGCTGCTGGGCCGGGGCAGCGACATTTTAAGCAGCGTTGCCCTTGAGTAACAAGCCTGCACCCCTCCGCCTCCTGGAGCAGATAATAGAATCTGCCCCTCCAGCCAGGCCTGAGGTATCTGAATCAACAAGGGAAGAAAACGAAGATGACATTCAGTTTGTTAGTAAATGGGATCTTGCCCTGTTGCCCAGGCTGGTCTTGAACTCCTGGGCTCTGCCTACACCTTCCAC
>CAUYON010057191.1:0-10174 GCA_963573935.1 Arctocebus calabarensis
TTAGCACCCTAGCCAGCTCAGTGGGGCTGGCGGACCTGCCGCCTCCTCCTTGGCAGTGTTGGTGGTGCGGCAGCCAGCTAAAGAGCCAGCAGGCTGGATGACAAGCAAGGAGGGGGACCTCCAACCTCCACCAGAGGCTCCAATTGCCAAAAAGGCTGGACAACTGCTGAGGAGACCCCTGTGCCTTGGTATTTCCTTCACTTCACACTTAGGACTAAATGTGGAACCCCCATTTCCTATGCCTAGGTCAATTTCTTGTAAATTTCCTAGGCCTCAATTCCATGAATGGATTGTATCCATTCATTCACCTTGCCCCAGGCGGAAGGGACTGTATTCATTCCTTTCCTGGCCTAGGAACTCATACACCTATATATACCCTGAGACTAAAGGCCTAAAGGAGGAGACAGGGAAAGACCGGGAGAGAAACAGAGAGAACTTCTCTCTCCCCACTTGAATTCTCTCCCTCTACCAGGACCTTTAGTGTTTTCTGTATACTTTTCTGTAAATAAATTCTGTCTTACCACTGTGGGGGGCAGTGGGGGAAAATAATGTAATGAAGAATAATAAAATACATGTATCTTAAAAAAAAAAAAAAGATAAATAAAGGTCACCTATGAGAAACTCTAAAAAAAATAATAAAAAAAGGCTCGGCGCCTGTGGCTCAACAGGCTGAGGTGCCAGCCACGTACACCTGACCTGGCGGGTTCAAATCCAGCCTGGGCCCGCCAAACAATGACGGCTGCAACCAAAAAACGGCCGGGTGTTATGGTGGGCGCCTGTAGTCCCAGCTACTTGGGAGGTGGAGGCAAGAGACTTGCTCGAGCCCAGGAATTAGAGGTTGCTGTGAACTGTGATGCCAAGGCATTCTATCCAGGGCGACAGTTTGAGGCTCTGTCTCAAAAAAAAAAAAAAGACAAGGTTGAAAAGTTTTATAATAAAAAAAAAAAAAGAAAGAAAATGTGTCTACTTTTCAGATGAGAACACTCAGATGCAGAGAGGATAAGGAGTTTGCTTAATATCTCAATTTTTTTTATTTAACAAACTCTTACATGCTTACATTTCAGGTATGTTCTAAGTGCCTGACAAATGAGTTTGTACTCATTAAACTCACATAATAACACATCAATGTAGATGTTATGGCTAGTTTCCCATTTACAGATCACTAAGGCACAAAGAGGCTAAGCCATTTGATGCATTAACAGATCTGCTTCCAGAGTCTGGCTCTTAGCTGTTGATGCCTCACAGTCCCTTTTTGGAGACAGGTCTGACCCTGCAGCCCACCTGTCACATCCTTAACAGTGGACACACACACACACCACTGACCTCCAGTTCATCCTTGGAAGCTGCATCCAGCATCACAAGGTCCTTCAGAAAGGTACCGAGGTATGGGACCACACCCTGAAGTCAGAGGTCAAGGTCAGATGCCCCTGCCAATGATCTCAGGGTTCTCCCTCCCTCTGCACTTTCCCTCCCTATTGCCTCAGAGGACAGATTTCATTCTCCTCACCCTCTACATCTCTTCCCATCCCTCAGACTGACCCCCACAAACACACTCCTTATTCCTTCATAACCACTACCACCCCTGCTAGTCACTCACCCTACCCCGGGAGCCAGACCTCGGAGCCTTCTTGGAGTGTGGCTCCAGAGGGGGCTGCAGCTTCACCTCCTGGTGATGACAGAACAAGAAGATATTGAAGAAGAGCAGAGAGCAGAGTTGGGGAAGCCAGAAAGCAAGGCTTCACCTGCAGGAGTAGTTCCCGGCTCTGGGAATAATTATCCTCCTCAGAGAAAATCTGGCAGAGGCTGGAAAAGACTCTGAGGCTGTCCCTGAGGGAGGGAGAAAAATGGCCCTGAGGACAGGTTTGGCTCAGTCATGCCTTCTTCCCAGCCCTCTGAGGAACCCTCACCCCACAGCCCAGTGTTTCATCTTCCCTACCTGGTTGCTTCTCCCCAGGCTGCCCGAAGCCTGTGGATGGGGCTAGACTGCAGAGCTGACACAACAGCATAAACTGAAGAGAAGTTTCGGAGCAGCCGGCACTCCTGTGAGGTCGAAAAGGGAAGCTAAGGTTTTGAGAGCCTTCTCTACACCACAGCCCCCAACAGGGCAATCCTCTCTTGCCTCTGCCACTCGGATCCACTTCTCCAGTAGCCGGGCCCTCTGGGGGGGGCAGAGTGGCCGTATGGTTACCTCCCCAGGCCCCTCTCCAGTTGGGGTGGCCCCCAGGACAGAGCTAACCACTGCCCCTGCCACCTTGTTAAACTGTGTGACAGTAGCTCTGACAGATGGGCAGAGATGGGAATGTCCTGGCCGATCTCTGTGTCCCCACAGGCCCCCCAGGCACTGAGAGGGGACCAGATTGAGAAACAGCTCCTGCCGGGCAGAGGGCAGAGGTTAAAGTTCATAGTCAAGTGAGGTGAGCCTTCCAATATCAGGGATCTGAGGGTTTCAGGTGGCCAAGGAAACAGAGGGGCACAGTTTTGAAGGGTAACAATCAAGGGGCAAAGAGGAAAGGTCAAAATGGAAGATGGAGGAGGCTGGGAACTGGATCAAGAAGGGCTGGAAGCAAGGGAAGGATCTGGAGTCAAGGAGAGGTTAGTAAGGGTCAAGGGTCAAGGGGCTCAGAGGTCAGGGTCTCACCGCATCTAGCAGGGTCAGCTGTTCGGCCAAGTGGTCAGCGAGGAACACCAGGACATCCGTGGGGTCAGCAGGGGGATCGCCAGGGAGGGCCAGGGGCTTAGGAAGGTCGGGGGCTTGGGAGTCCACCCGGGACCGGAGATTGTGGATGAGGTCAGCGCTGTCCCCCCAAATACCCTCCCCTGCTGCATACCCGGTCCGAAGTAAGAAGCTCTCAAGCCGGTCAAGTTGAACCTTGACCTCAGAGCAAAAATCCTCAGGATGAGAGGCCAGCCAGGTTGACAATACAGAGATGGCTACCCTGGGAGAAAGGCAATCAGTCAAGGGTCAAAGACAAAGTTGTATAATAGGCAGAGGAAACTATGAGACTGAGATCAGGGCTCACTCACTCTGTTGTCCTCTGTCGTTCATCAGCAGGATGAGATTCAAGGGCTTCCAGCCTGGGAAGAAGAAAATCTGACCATCTTTCCCAAACCCCCAGTGGCTTTGACTATTTTGGTGTGATGTTGGGGCTTTAGGAAGTCCACACACCTCCATGACCCTTGGTCCCTTATGATCCTGACCTGTCAGCCATAAGCCCTAGCAGGGCAGGTGTGGAGGTGAAAGCCCGGTGGGTGGCCAGGAAGGCCGACATGAAGGTCACGTCGACTCCTGATGTCCGGGCATCCAGAAGGTGCCTAACCAGGGCCTCCAGAGTGCCAGCCCGGAGCCGACGGGAGGAACGTGGGGGAGGCGTGGGGGCCTGGAGGACACGGAATGATGGTCATTAACCCCTTCTTCAACTCTGCCCTTAGATTTCTGGGGAAAGTCCCACTCCTAGGAGATGATCCAGGGTCATTTTGCTGATATTCAGAAAGGGCAAAAGACTTGCCCTACATCACATAGCAGAGTCCAGGACCCCAGACTTCCACTCTAGCACCCTGACCAGAAAATCAGCCAGAGGAAGCAGAACTAGGACGTGAAGGGAAAGAGATGAGAAGCCAAAGTCATAATCTCACCAAGGGATCAAGAGGCCGATACTGGCGGCTTGTGACAGTAAAGGTGGCACCATCTTCCTCCTCATCCCAGACAGACACAGGGGCCTGGAGGACCAAGGAAGGGGAAGTCAAGACAGTTCCACACCAACCCTCACAGCCTCCAGCCCTCACTCGCCCTAGGCCCTGTTCCTCCCTCTGTACCCCTCACCTGTGGTGGCGGGGGACAGTACCAGCGAGTGCGAGGTGTGGGGGGGACTGGTGACCCCAGGTCTCTCTCACCGGGGCCCAGACAGCCCCCCCCAAGCCGCCTCAGGGCCCAGTGGAGTCGAGGGGGTTGCAGTGAGGGGGTGGATGAAGTGCAGGAACCCTGATTCTGGGTACCCTCCAAGCCCCTTTCCCCCAGAGCTGAACCCCAACACAACAGAGAAGCAGGGTGCAAAGGGCAGGAGAGACCAGAGAGAGGCTGAGAGCCAGAGGCAGCAACCTCAGAAGCTAAAACCTCAGTCACAGGCAAAGCCACATATCCCGCCCTCCCCCGCAAGGACCAAACAAGCCCAGAGAATTAGTCCTTCCCCTCAGGCCCCTTTTCACCCTAGTCCCTCGGGTAAGGCCTCTGCTATCTCAGCCCTGGGGACCCCCGAGAAGGTGGAAGCGCCAATCCCAGTACAAGAAGGGGAAGGGGAAGTGGGGATAGTGTGTGTGTGTGGGGGGGGGGGTAGACTAAGAGGGTCACGTGGCTCCAGCCCCTCCCCCGAACGATCCCGAAAAACCAGCCCTGCCAGTCATCCTGCCCTCACCCAGTGTCTGGACCCAGGAGTCCAGGACCTCTGATCCCCAAATCCAACTTCTAGCCCCAAATCCTGATACTGGCCATCACCACTAGTCCCTAAGGAAAGCAGGTGACCACTCCACCTACCCTAGGATCGTCCCTCCAGGTCCCAGAACCTTAACTTCCTGGCCTCTACCCAGCAACAGGCTAGGGGAGGGGAAGGGAGGGGTCACGAAATCTGAGGGTTCCCTCCCTGATGCCTGAGTCAGAGGAGCTGGTTACTGTGGAAACAAACCCCTCCCCGCCAAACAAAAACAAGGAGGGAGACAGGGACCAGAACAAAACTGCTCAGAGAGCCAGGCATATGTAAGCAGGCACAGGCAGAGAGGGCCAGAGACCCGCAAGGACAGCCAGCCAGACTTTCCAGGGAGGTACAGGACAGGTTCCTGAGGGGCAGTCCTGAGTCACACTGACAGAGAACCAGAGACGCCAGGACTCCCCTCATAAGGGAGACACGCATAAACAAGAGAGAGGCGCGGGAGGAACTGGGGCAGGAAGAGATGTAGGGACCCAGAGACAAGAGAAAGGTGGCGATCTCCGAAATATGTACACCCCCTACCTCCCATCACCTCTCACCTCTTCTTCTTCCTCCTCCTCTTTCTCCTGCCCCCCGCCCACGACCCGGCCTTCTGGGTCCCCACCCTCTTCGGGGTCTCGGCTTCGGAAGCTGCTCAGCACGACTCCCCCGGGGGGGCTCGTGTCCAAAAGCAGCCGCAGGGGCCGCGGGAGCATGGCTGAGTGAAGCAATCAGCAGGGTCGAGCCATGGGGGCGCCTGGGGAGAGATGGGGGTGGGGGTGGGGATGCAGAGTCAGCCGGGCGCGGGGCAGCGGGGCAGGGAAGGGACACGGGTAGGTGTCTAGAAAACTGGGAGTTATGCATGAAGGCCGGGATAGGGGAACAACACAGGGTTGGAATATAGGAGCCCTTGGCGCATTTGAGAAATGGGGGGGTCACGAGTACAGGATTGGGCAGGGTCACAAGGTGCTCAGGCTCTGACCTGCTCGGGAGGGGTCGGGGCAGCGTGGATCCCAGGCCGCTGTTCCTGACGGTCTCCAGTCCCTGACCAAGTCCCCTCCCGGGCCTTTCCGCAACCCCCTGTACCCCCTCCTCCCGGGCTCCCTGGGCCCTCCCGCCCTTTCCGCTCCCCCCCGCGTCCGCCCGCTCCGAGAGCAGGAGCCAAAAGGGGAAGGAAGTGAGGACAGGAGCCAGGGTCGCGAGCTAGGGGAGCGCTGGACGCCCAGGGGCCGGAACCCAGGAGACAGGGTCTCCGGCTCCACTGTCCTCGGCCCCTACCCCCGGGATTCTGAAGCCCACGTGGAGATAAATGGAGATAAAGATTCCAGTCACCAGCCTCCGGGGGAAGGGCAGGAGAGAATTTGACATTTCCCTCCCCAACAAGAACAAGGCTAAAATTCCCGCGGGAAGCGTTTAGTGAGAGAGACCCTGTCGCTCCTCCCGGCGGGGTTACACTCCCCACCCACGAGTGTAGCCGACAGAAATCCAGTCCGGCTTTTCGGAGCTACTCTCTGTTCCAGTCTACTCGCAAGGGGGCGGGGCAGGAAGCCGCCACATCCGCCTCCAGATTCGGGGCTCGGGGATTTCCGGCGCCGAGGTTGGGGGCGGTGTCTCAGCTCCTGCAAGATGCTGGGGGACAGCCGGCTGTTAAGTGGCGTCTTATTCGCCATTAGTGGCAACAGACCCCAGACTTTTAACGGGAGATCAAATGTCTCTGAGGCGTTTGTCAGGTTGGCCTCAGTAGAAGGGGCCAGAGTGATTCTAAGATGTATTGTGCTTGGAAAGGGAGTACAATGAGAGACGCAGTTGGAAGCTCTGTAACACAACTTTATTCCCACACAATTGGGCTTGTTCACCCATTTGTCTGACCAACTGTCCTGGCCCTCGGCGTCCTTAAGCTGCGTCACAGCCTCCTTCGTCCAACATCCAGGAGCTATTTGATTAGCGCCCTCCAGTGGGCGCCAAGGCCCCTGCCGGTGCGGAGATAGGCAGTGAACAGGCTAGTCCTTTTCCTCAGGAACCCACAGTCAGGGAATGGGCACAGGCTTTTAAAAAATGACTCACACAATCACTTAAATACAACTGCGTGTCTGGGACCCAGGGAGAGGGAAGATGGACTAATCAGGAGGAACAGAGCGCTGGGACCCGGAGGCAGGTGGCAGGCATTTGCTTCGCTGGAGAAAAGGAATTATCTGTCGGTGCGATAAGCATTGAGAAGAGGGCAGGGATAGGGGAAACATAGGTCTAGAGAGGTAGGCAGTGGCTCTGGCGCGGAAACACAAAGGCTGCGGCGAAAAAAAAAAATTGGAGACTTGGCCCTAGAGCACCTGTTGCCCGAGTGTAGTCTCTGACCCAAAGGTCTATGAGACTATTTCAGGGAGTATACGAGGTTAGATTATTTTTATAACAAAATTAAATTAAGGTGTTCTTTGCCCTTTTTATCATTTTCTTAAGAGTGTATGGTTGAGTTTTCTAGAAGCTACATGGTATGTATTGACACCATGGTTTTCACAATGAAATGTGTGCTCGTGTATTCTTGTGTTTCAAATTTTTCTCACTTTTTCTTTTTTTTTTTTTTCCCAGAGTCTCACTTTATCCCCCTTGGTAGAGTGCCGTGGCGTCACACAGCTCACAGCAACCTCCAACTCCTGGGCTTAGGCGATTCGCTTGCCTCAGCCTCCCGACTAGCTGGGACTACAGGCGCCCGGCTATTTTTTTGTTGCAGTTTGGCCGGGGCTGGTTTTGAACCCACCACCCTCGGTATATGGGGCCGGCGCCCTACCCACTGGGCCACAAGCAGCGCCCAAAATTTTCTCACTTTTAAGTTCTAGTATGATCGGCGCTGGTAGTTATAACCCACATAAGCACAAGCTCTTTAGAATCCTTGATAATTTGTTTTTTTGAGGCGGAGTCTCACTATGTCCCCCTTGGTACAACGCTGTTGCATCACAACTCACAGCAACCTCCAACTCTTGGGTTTAAGCGATTCTCCTGCCTCAGCCTCCCAAGCAGCTGGGACCACAGGCTCCCACCACAATGCCCGGCTATTTTGTTGTTGCTGCTGTTATTGCAGTTGTCATTGTTTTTGCTGACCCCCCTAGGTGTATGTGGCTAGCACCCTACTCACTGAGCTACAGGCACCACCTCCTTGATAATGTTAAGAGATTCCCACGACCAAAAATTTTGAGACCCATGGCCCTAGAGCTCTAAGAAGGTGAAGGACATAAGGTTTGTGTCTTTCTAAAAAGACACTCAGTGGGTTGGGGGGCAGCAGCTCATACCTGTAATCCTAGCACTCTGGAAGGCTGAGGCAGGTGGATCACCTGAGCTTAGGAGTTTGAGACCAAAACGGGCAATAGTGAGAGACCCCATCCCTACTAAAAAAAACAAGCCCGGTGTTGTGGTAGGCGCCTGTAGTCCCAGCTACTCAGGAGGCTGAGGCAAAGGGAGCACTTGAGCCCAAGAGTTTGAGGTTGTTGTGAGCTAGGACAAAAAAAGCCACTCAGTGGAAGGAGCTTTGAGGGAGTAGGAGCAGACGATGGGGTGCTAGTTGGGGAACTATTACAGTAGCTGTAGGCAGAGATGATGGTGACTTCCACAGGATGGTGGTGAGTACGCTCACTGTGTTTTCTGGAAGAGAAGTAAGAAAGAGGTGAGGAATTTGGGTGTAGAAGGCAGGTAGAAGCCAGAAACATACTATCCATCAGGAGCATAGAAAGTGGGAGAAGGATGGAGCTTACATCCTCTGTATTTTCTGCTGTCAAACAAGTGTCCTAAGTACTTTATATCTTGTGTCTTAAGAAGATGAATATTTTGTTTAACTCTCCTAACAGTCCTCTGAGGCCGCACTATCCAACATGGTAGCCACCACCCAAATGTAGCTATTGAACATCTGAAATGTGTCTAGTCCTAATTGAGATGTGATGCTTTTGAAGGCACAGGATGAAAAAAAGATTAAAATTTCCTATATTGTTTACATGTTAAAATGACAATATTTTAGATAACAGGTTGAACATCCCTGATCCAAAAATCCAAAATCTGAAATACTCCAAATTCCAAAACTTGATTTCCACATGATGCCTCAAGTATGAAATTCCACACCTGACCTCATTTGACAGGTCACATATATTATTAAAAATATTGTATACAGGCTCGGCGCCTGTGGCTCAACGGGCTAAGGCACCAGCCACGTACACCTGAGCTGGTGGGTTCGAATCCAGCCCGGGCCCACCAAACAACAATGATGGCTGCAACCAAAAAAAAAATGGCTGGGCGATGTGGCGGGCGCCTGTAGTCCCAGCTACGTGGCAGGCGGAGGCAGGAGACTTGCTTGAGCCCAGGAATTGGAGGTTGCTGTGAGCTGTGATGCCACAGCACTCTATCCAGGGTGACAGCTTGAGGCTCTGTCTCAAAAAAAAAAAATATATTGTATACAGGGCAGTACCTGTGGCTCAGTGAGTAGGGCACTGGCCCGATATACTGAGGGTGGTGGGTTTGAACCCAGACCCAGCCAAACTACAACAAAAAAATAGCCAGGCTGGAGCAGCGCCTGTGGCTCAGCGAGTAGGGCGCCATCCCCATATACCGAAGGTGGCGGGTTCAAACCCAGCCTCAGCCAAACTGCCAAACATAAAAATAGCCGGGCGTTGTAGCTGGCACCTATAGTCCCAGCTGCTCGTGAGGCTGAGGCAAGACAATCACCTAAGCCCAGGAGTTGCAGGTTGCTGTGAGCTGTGTGACGCCATGGCACTCTACCGAGGGCGATAAAGTGAGACTCTGTCTCTACAAAAAAATTAAAATTAAAAAAAAAATAGCTGGGCATTGTGGCAGGCACCTGTAGTACCAGCTACTTGGGATACTGAGGCAAGAGAATAGCCTAAGCCCAAAAGCTGGAGGTTGCTGTGAGCTGTGAGGCCAGGGCATTCTACCGAGGGCAACAAAGTGAGACCCTGTCGCTAAAAAAAAAAATATATATATATATATATATATATATATATAGTATACAATTACCGTTAGGTTATATGTATAAGGTAAAAAATAAAATGAATTTTGTGATTAGACTTGGGTCCCATCCCCAGATATCACATAATACATATGCAAATTCAAAATCCAAAACACTTTGTGGTCTCAAGCATTTCAGATAAGGGATATTTACCCTATATTTAATTATAGTTTTATATTGCTAAATTAATTTTACTTGTTTATTTTTAATGAACTGAATTTACATAAGTGGCTTGCCTTATATTTCTATTGGACAGCACTGCCTAAACAATGTTTTAAAATCCCTACATCCTGGCTGGGCATAGTGGCTAATGACTATAATCCTAGCACTCTGGGAGACTGAGGCAGGTGGACTGGCTGAGCACCACAGGTTTGAGACCAGCCTGCAACAGAGTAAGACCTCCTCTCTAAAAATAGCTAGGTGGCTCAGTGCCAGCCACATACACCTGAGCTGGCAGGTTTGAATCCAGCCTGGGCCGGCCAAACAACAATGACGGCTGCAACCAAAAAATAGCTGGGTGTTGTGGCAGGCACCTGTAATCCCAGCAACTTGGGAGATGGAGGCAGGAAAATCACTTGAGCCCAGGAATTGGAGGTTGCTGTGAGCTGTGATGCTACAGCACTCTACCCAGGGTGACAGCTTGAGGTTCTGTCTTAAGAAAAAAAAAAAAAAAGAAAGAAAAAGAAAAAAATTAGCCATGTGTTGGGGTGGGCAC